>NW_021011501.1:1034710-1280606 GCF_003987935.1 Bombyx mandarina
AAAAAAAAAAAAAAAAAAAAAAAGGGTGGTGTTACCTACACTGGCGGACTCACATGAGGTCCTACCACCAGTAATTACGCAAATTATAATTTTGCGGGTTTCATTTTTATTACGATGTTATTCCTTCACCGTGGAAATCAATTGTGAACATTTGTTGAGTACGTATTTCAATAGAAAAATTGGTACCCGCCTGCGGGATTCGAACATCGTTGCATCGATACGAATGCACCGGACGTCTTATCCTTTAGGCCACGACGACTTCGCATATCTGTGGGTGGTCTAATAAAACATATTATACTGGTGGTAGGACCTCTTGTGAGTCCGCACGGGTAGGTACCACCACCCCGCCTATTTCTGCCGTGAAGCAGCAATGCGTTTCAGTTTGAAGAGTGGGGTAGCCGCTGTAACTATACTGAGACCTTAGAACTTATATCTCAAGATGGGTGGCGCATTTACTTTGTAAATGTCTATGGGCTCCGGTGACCACTTAACACCAGGTGGGCTGTAAGCTCGTCCACCCAACTCAGAAAAAAAATGACTTGAAAAGTAGAATAAAACAAATTCCAATTTTAATAATTTGGCATCATCGTCCTTAAACCATCTCTACATAACCAACAATATAACTGAAACATCATAAAAAGTAAAATGCTTTCAGCGGTCACAGTTCCATAAATATGACGGTAGGTAGCGAATAACATCATTTATCATTCTGAAGCTCAAAGGATTTAAGGGTCTATTCCATTCACGGCGGAACCAAATCTTCTTGCGCCTCTGGTGTTTGGTTCCCTTCGACATTGTGCCATCTCGAGATGACGAATGTTGGCCTGTCTGAATTGATGTCACCATGCAGTACGAGAGAGAAGGTATAAACATCTTGATTTGACTTATCCATCACTCGGTTGTTTTTTTGGGATCCGGTAGTCCCTACGTGAGCTCCCATTGCTTTGAATGTATACTTTATGTTTATGTAAATGTTTTGCAAACACATCTATGCATGTACACTTTTTAAGCCATATAATATTTAGATGTTATGCAATGATGCAATGTTACTCATTATCATAATCATTCAACATTTAACGATTTAGTAAATTAAGTGGCTAATTTTAAATCAAGGAAATTGGCTAAAATTAGACGCGTGGTGGTAAACTATAAGAGTTTACCTGCAGATTTACCTGCAAGATATACTGATCTACATAGTTTTGTAACAAAAAAGATGCTTACTATTTTTTTATTACCTACTAACCCTCAATTGAACACTGTATTTATTTTGTTTCGCTTAGGTCTCGTTTTTGTGTTACTAACTCCCACCCACAAAATCAACCGCTTTTGAGTTTAATTTTTACATTTCCTTCTTAAATAAGAAAGTACAAAACTGATCCTGACATTACTACCTTTGACGCGATATAAGCTTAAAACTCGCTAAAGAAATCTGACACATTTTGATAAAAAACAGAAATTAATTTAATGAAATTATAAAAGTAGCTATTCGTATTTGAAGCATTTTAATTTTATTTCTATTATCCTTATCCTAAACATAACTAGACAAAAGTTTTCATGTTACATGCAAAAAGTAGGTACTTTACTATTGAATCAACTAATATTTGATGCCTACAACATTTATAACGCAAATTAAAAACTTTTGGCTGATTTTTTACTCGTTTCGGTAGCCTCGATAGTATTTCATTGTTTAGCTTTAACTTCAAACATTTCAAGATACATATTATAACATTCGCATAATGAGAAATCGGAGAATACTTAAAATCTACCGTGTTAAATCTACTACGAATCTCACGTACACTTTTAAGCAACCCTTAAGTACAGCTACATTTTAAAATGACATTAAGAAATTTAATAAAGCAATAAAAGATAACATCATCAATATCCTGCTCTTCTCCCAGTCATCTGGGGTCGGTGCAACATGTTTTCTCCTTCCATACTCTTCTATCATATACCATTTCTTCACACACTCCCCTCTTACCCATATCGTCTTTCACGCAACCCATACATTTCTTCTTAAGTCTACCTCTTCCTCTATATCCTTCCACATTCATTGTTAACATTTTCCTACCAACCTCATTTTCATTTCGCCTCATCACATGTCCATACCATCCCAAACGCGCACTTCTCAGCTTCTCTGTCACAGGTGCCACTTTCAAACTTCCTCTAACATATATTCGTATGAAACAATCGTAATATTACTGAAAACATTGATCAGCTATCGAATCGAAGGGCAAGGTGGAAAAAAGCTGAATCATTTCCCCTTTCCGATCCTTGAGAGGTCACCGACCTTGACATTTCTCTGCGTTAACGAAATTTCCCTGTCTGCAAACATTGTGTTGTTTAATCAGCCGCGTTTTATTGTTGCTAAATACGTACATACCTCTTTGTATCCCGACCAGACGTCTACATGCGCAAATAAAAGGGATCCAGCCGAATTTACGGCATTGGAACGTTTTCGAATATACGGATTCTCCTTTTTAATCCTTTATCTACGGCCGTCGGCTGGAGTAAATAATTTCGAGCCGGACACGACGTCGGATTAATTTGAACTCGGTACTAAATGGCGGACCACCAGGGAAAGTTGCCGCTAGTTTCACAGACCTAAGTACGTTAGAATTATAATACTTAACATTCGCTGGACTGGATTATTTTGTTGTTTCATATAATACTAAGAATGAACATAGCTAGTAGATAGTAGTATGGTATAAGCCCCCCTAAAGACAGGTACCGTACCCGTTTCTGCCGTAAGCCTGCGGCAAGTGGGTAAACCGTTGTGGTATACAAGATAATGATGGAATATTGATTTTTTCTACCTAAAAATTGGAGCAATGTGGTATGATTAAGAAAATGTGTTTTAAATGTATTTATATGCGTATTCATATCCACCCACCTATTATTTTTTACAAGTATTTTTTTTGCGGGTCCCGATAAAACTATTGTTTTTGTAAAAGATTGTCTATTTATGAAGAACCTAAACAAAATTAAACGATTTACAATCGAATAAAGAGAGAATAACAAAGGAGAAGGTATTCGAATAATACCGTCACGTCCGGAGATAGCTTTAAGGGATTTGCCTGTAAGCCAGCGTAGGTGCCGAAATTTATCTAAACTTACATTATAGGAATACATATATGTATGTTATTATATATGCTGTTAAATTTATTGCTGTTTTTTTTAAATCATTGGGTTAGGGGAGCGACGATCTGAACGACAACATTTATGGACAAGACACGGGTGGGTGCTTCGATGTATTGGGTATCGTATATTCTGACGATTAGCTGGTATACGACAAAGTGATTGGTAGTACTTAACAATAAAATACATTCAAATATTAATTATAGAATATGAAATACAAAATAAATACAAACAAATAATTTAAAATATTTTTTTGAAATTTTCTTTAATTTATGTACGAAAAGTAGAATCAAACAGACAAAACAACCTTAGGGCGTTAAAACTGTTACCGTCACGTACCGCCCAGTGAGGCTTTACCGGGGTAAATGAGACAGGCCCAGGTCGCGTGATTTATAGGTAGTACGCTCGCACGCTGACGGAATCGTAGCAATTCAAACGTGAGCGTAAATCTTGTTATTCATGACGATAGTGTAGTAGGAAGGTTCAGTGAACCTTCAATGCGAAAACAAAAAAACCATAGAAAGGTATTTGAATTACTTTATTTTATATCACATTCAATTCACAATTAATTATTTATTACCTTTAAATTATTAGTTTTTTATAAATTTGAAATTCTGTTTTTATTTCAATTCGTTTAACTTCCTTTTTATTTTTGGTAATTGACATCAAAGCAAACAAAATCATGAATTTTAATTATCATCTGCATTTTTTCCATGTCTCGCAGCATTGCAGTCAATTGCATATAAGAGCATTCGTAAACAGTCTACAAATACTTAAAATACCTAACATTAATTAGATTTTAGGCCACGTGGAAACTTAGTGAACCGGATCCGAACTTGTGATAATTGCTATTGCTGTGATGCTGATTAATTTGTTTCAAGGATTCAAATTGATATGATATGAATAGTAATGTTTGTATTGGCAATAAGTAAAGCATCACTTAACAGTCCACTTAGAAAGTGTAAAATAATAATTGTTAATTAGAACAGTCAAATCTAGTCAATTTACATCGATGTTCCCGTTCTGGTCCCGTTTATTTGTACATGACAATACACTCTGCTAAACTGTTTGCAGACTGTCAAACAATGAATTTGTACAAGCAATTCTCAATCCACTTAATATATTTCGTTCTTAATTTTATGACGTAGTAGAAATGAACGCTTAATTAGCACGCTTAAAATGCTTATAATGTATTAATAACGTGATGAAATTGACATATTTGTTTGCCATGCCTCACTCAAAGTAAATTTAAGTTCCGTGATCCACACCGAGCTGTAGACCAACCACATTTATTTAGATTTCTATTGAACATTAATTTCCCTCTTTTTATTTTTATTGTTTTTTTTTGTAAGTTTGTATATGCAGTTTTTTGTTTTTTTTTTGTTTTTTTTGTCTTAATTTAATATTAGTTAACGATATTTGTATCTTAAGCACAAACGCTCTTAAGCAAGATGTGTTCACACCCAAAAGGGTGATTTCTATAATGTATTATTTTATGTGAATAAGTTCAATGTTTATGTGTGCACATTTTATCCAGTTGTGAGAACCTATTAAAAAAATAAATAATAATAATAAATGATAATAGGAAATTTATAGCGTGTCGCGGAAAATATAGCATATCTCTAAGACAACGGCATTTATCTTGTTCAAAACGGCTTTTATTGAAAACTAATTTTATACCACAATGTAAATAAATCAAATCACAAAATTGTTATATAAGAGACAGTTTTACTGTAGGCAGTTATAAAAATATGATGTCATCGAGTGTTGAATTTCCGAATACATAAACTTAAATCACATTATTACTGATACTCATGTTACTTATATGAAAGGTTATAAATATAGTATTATATTAGATAAACTTGTTCAACATTCATTTAAAAAACTGATCAGATTGAACTCCCAATTTATATCTATCAATCCGATCCCAGAACTGCAATGACAAAATAAATTCTAAGCCTTTATATTAAACGGCTCGCCTTAATTTCATTTAATTTTATCTATGACAAACAAACACCTTCAGGAACAAATCCTTTTATATAACGAGTCCTCTCTGAGACTACACATTCATACTCATAACACTGAAGGCAGATCGTAAGCGGTGTTTATGTCTAAATCGACAAAAAATCCAGGCGCAAGTGTCTACATCCCCTTATTTAAGGGTCCCTTAAGTTCCCGCGGCACCTGCTGCCCGTAAGACGAACTTTCATCTAGTAAATTTCAAAGGTTCCTTTTTGTTTTTATTACAACTTTCTTTTTTTACAAATGGGACCAGAACACAAAAATTTATGAATTTTTTTTTACGATTCTTTATCTTTGTTTACGTTTATTTGTTCAACGCAAGCGACTCGATTTGCAGAAGTATGCCTCACTGAATCAAAAATCTTATATAAAATCAGATCCATGATGAGATGAAGGTCCAAGGACAGTCAGTCATCAATGAGATGCATCGAGTCTTCTACGGCAGCTTCAGTTCACAGATTGATGGAAAATGGAAGCAGATGGTAAGATGTCATCAAACAGATGTTGTCAGCCCTTAAGAATTATGCATGATAAGCATGGTATCAAAGAATACTTTACAAGAAGAGTAACATTTAAAAGATAATTCTCTATTGGAGTCACTAGATACGGAAGGTTTAAATAATTTCACTCACATTTCAAACGAAAAACACATTTCTAGCGGTGACATTTGAAATTATAACATCATGGAGTCTTCAAGTCATCATCGAATGTAAATGTAATGTTACCTGTGATAATTAAATATCCCTAATAAAGTTCACAAGGTGAGAAACCCGTAATCATCTAAAAAAAGTCATATCTTTTTTACCACTACTTCAATATACAATTTTAATCATTAAGTCATCCAAATACACAATCAGTAATAAAGCTGTACAAAGTAAATTAAAAAATAAAACTAAAGTTAAACATAAAAGTAGATGGTGTATTATTATTTGTAAAGAAATTGTATGGAACGAAAATACAATTAATATAGTTAAAATTTGGAAATTACCCCTACTCTGTATTTGTCGGTTTGTAAAGCACGTGTTTATAGCAATACAAGTTCTACCTATACTAAGTATGAGAACAGATTGTGTGTACATAAATCGAATAACCTAAGCAGTAACAAATACCACCACATCAAAATTTCGTACGTAAACGTTGTGAGAGTAAAACGTAAGCACGGCCGAGTGCAATTTCCCCTACCCTCCGCTACGTGATGATGTGGCAGTCTGTGATATTTCAAAACGCGAAAAATTACTTTGCATTTTAACTTACGCTCTTTCATGCGGTTTTGGCTCTTGTACTAAAGTTATCCAAACAATGTTTGAATTGTTTTGTTTTTATTACCGCTTGTATCTGTTTTAAGTTAACATTTTTAGGCGAAGGAATTGCGGTACGACGGAAAAAAATCCTTTTTTATATGAAGTCGTCTGCATAAAATGCTCTTTTTTGTATAAATTTTGAGACTAGTATAAATTTTCAAATCTTAATACCGAAACCTAAACAGAAGATCTAAGGACTATGTGAATATTATATGTGGAGCAGAGAAACTCCTTCTAACCTGTAGTAGGTCGCAGTTTCAATTGTATTAAGATAATGAAGATACTACTACAAACCAGAATGCATTATTGCAAAACATTAACATTTTCTCTTCTGTTTGTCGATCGATCCTTTTTTGTTTGCATTCAGACAAGCTTTAACAACCAAACCAGTTTGAGTACTTTCATTTTAAATATGACGATAACAAATTAAAGAGAAAATATAAATAATAAAAAAAAAATAATAATAAATAAATATTTACTAACAATCACGCCACGTTAACTGGTCCCGTGATAAGTTCGTAAAGAACTTGTGTTACAGATACCAGATAACGGAAATAAATGTAAGATTTTTATTATACATATACATATATTTAATATACATCCATAACCCTGGAAAAGACATTTATATTTATCATACAAATATCTCCCCTTGGCGGGATTCGAACCCGCGACCCCCTTGTGTAGTGACCATGTCACTTACCACTACACCAGACGGCCGTTAAGTTAATATAATGTGTAAAATGAAATTAAATCTTAAGGTATCAGTAATTATGGTTGAATTTTAATCATAAGTGAACACTATTCTTGATAAATGACTGTAGCGTATAATTCGTTGGTAAAAAAATAGCTTGACATTTTCGCTCGAAATTCAAAATTTAGCGACATTTACTAAAAAAATAAAGCAATCAAAACAAAAGAAATGAATTTTAACAAGCAATTAAATTTAAATATCCTGAAACCCGAAAGCGTTTATCAATATACCGATTAGGAATAATTAATTAACGTTTTCAATTTACAGCCTGCACCTAAATCACATCGTGTCACCTATTTATTCGACCATTTCAATAAGACCTCTAACGATATACCCAGCAGTTCAATAAGCTCTGTTTCCAATTAGTAAGTGCAGAGAGTAGCGGTCTCGTCGTGCTGGTCGTTTTCGAAATCATATTAATAACATTAATTAGTTTTCGATAACGCTTCCTACGAATTTCTCCAAAATTAAATATTAAATTAACATAGTGAACATGGAAATTTGGCAATAAAAGATTTGCTAGTACGAAATCATTATTCTCACTTAACTTTAAATCTCAAATCAGATCTTTCTCACTCATCGATTTGTATTATGATTAATATTTTTGAATCATTATTGTTTATTTATTAAAAAAGTAATGAAGACTAATGAGTGGCAAGTTCCGGATTTTTCAAATTCCACCTACGAAACAAGCTTGAAAGCAAAATTACCCCAAGGCCCTCGATTCAGCACTCCATCAATTGCACTGACAAGCACTAACAACCCGTAGGGACTTTGATAGTCGTCAACAACAATTATATTTTGTTTTTCTTTTTTCACCGCGCATTGCAGTATAAGAAAATAATTAGAATCCAATAACAAAATAATAAATAAATAAAAAAGAAAATAAAAAAGCTCTTTATTCCATTTTTATACATATTTTTTTAAGATATTCATGTTATTATTTAAATTAATATATGCATGGACCTCTTTCAGGTGAAGGCCTGCTCCAACGATTTCCATTTTGTTTTGTCTCTGGCGACCTAAATCCAATAACAGGATAAACTATACATACTAGGCCAATTTGGGTCTGGGCTTCAAGTCTCCCGAATCATAATGTAATTGGAATTCAAAACTAGCCGCTGCTCCTCTGTCTGTTCGCTTATTAAACCGAGTGTCATCCAAAACATATAGATGTAGACAATGGCAGATAGATTGCATCGTCAAACACACGTGATATTAATTAGATATGGATTTTGGCAATGAAAAAAGTGGAGATAGAGAGATTAAAGACACAAAATGGATAACATAAAATTTTCTAAATGAGTTTTTTAATCGAATTTTAATAGACAGTGGACACGAGAAATTCTGAAAGACCTTTCTAGTTGTCTCATTATTTACATAAGATTATCATTTCTGTGAGATTTTATATTTACTTAAATCCATGCAGGATTCGATATGATTCATTAAGTGAATTACATATTGTTCAAAGGTAATTAATTATCTGAAAGTAACCTTATTTTTTATATAAGTATTGCTATTGATAACTATTGCGATTACTTTGAGTGACAACTATAAAGCCAATTTAGTGTGTAAAAACAAATTTTATTTGCATTTGTATTATTTCTATTCCGAAAAAGATGTAAGCAAATAAATCGTCTTTTTTTTTATATCGTCACATTACATTTGAAACGTCAACGTAGTCTTGATCTTAGAATTAAGTATATATATGACATAAAACTAATTAAAACATAACATATTATTTTAACATTTTAAAGTTAGCGATGCATTAATTTTCAGTACTTTAGAAAATAAAGTATTTCTAATAATGGTCCTAAATAACGATTTTTAAGTGTGATAGCTATGAAGATCCCAAATAAAAGGATAGTTACAAGGTCTTCGTCGGAAAAATAAAATGTCTGCAAACTGCCAATAAAAATGTAATTATCCAGCGCGATTGTCCAACTACTATGAAAATAAACTCAAGTTACACAATGAAACCGCAACTCTTTCGAAAGTTTGTAGACGCTTTGTTAGTTGAAGAAATATGCAAACAAAAAACTTTATATTTGAATTTTTAATGATTCCGCTCGTGCATTCGTTTATTTGCAAAGTTATATGGCTCGAGATTGTATACTTAGTTATGGATCTTCAATATTTTCAGAGTTGACCAGGGGGACCGACCTTGATAGATTGTGACGGTTTTTTGGTCATCCGTACATAGTGGTCATATCCTGACTCATTGGTACCTACCTCCATAAAACTAAGGTGTATAGTACAAATGGTTGAAAGAACTGTAATGAAGTACCCTATCAAATATGACAACACAATCTATTAGTCTTTAGCGGTGCATGAGCACGTGCCTTTGTTGGCACTAAAATAACGAGAAGTCAAGATAGGAAGTTGCTTATTGAAACAGAAGAACGACTCTAAGAAGACATGTCTAATCTAAACCTCCAGTATAAGTTGTTCGGACAGAAATAATTGCTATTCCAAAAACTCAACCAACAGACATTTTAGCTGCTGCTCAATGCCATTTCGATCTAGATAGGCTACGATGGCTAGGTATCGAAATATGTTTATCCCTTTTAGTTCGAAGAGCTTATTTTCATATATATTATTTTGCAGAAATGGCTAAAGGATTTTATTAACAATTTTTTTTAACAAAATACCGTATAAAAATATATTTTAAAAATATAAATGTATTTTTTGTGTTATACATATATAACTAAAAAAAATGCTAAATTCACAGCAAAATAATTTTATTGATTAATTAATAATGCTATTAACTTATTAAAGAAGTTATACATGCGCGCGCTAAGACACGTCCGTACAGGCCGATATCTAATACCTATGATTAAACTACGAAATAGTCGGTATTCCGATGCTCCACACTTAATAATTATGCAGTAATAGAGAGTCGATCTATGGATGGTTCACGCTCAATAGGTCAAGCGGGTAAACCCGCGGGAACATTGTTCGCAAAACATCGGAAATTACGAAGTGAATAAATGTAAATGAGAGATTTATCGTAAATTGCTTTTATCATGTATACGAAGCACATAAGGAGTATACTAAACGTGTTATATGGTTTTCGTCTATTCTAAGTCTTATCGGTTACTACCCTATAACTGAACTAAGCTTTAAATATGTTTTCCACAGCTGAACAGTCCAGTAAGTTGTTTTGAAAAGTCTGTAGTGGATATTGCATTCAAAAATGTTTCATTTCTTTAACTCGATCACATACACACATACATACAGTGACCGTTCGCTATATACGTTTAAAACAACAAAATAAAAGGGTCTGTCTGTCCGGGAGATTCCACGCTGAACGCGGTCTGCATTTAAGCATAATGTATGCACGACTTTGTCCGGGTTTGTCAGATACTAATTTGTGCCAGGAACGCGACGAGGTTTGAATACAAAAACGTTACAGCTCATGAAGATTTTTATTAATCGGATAGAAAGATCATTATTAGGAAAAAGATATATAAATGTAGTTAAACTATTTTAACAATAGTGTGTAGTAGTGTCATTTATTTGGACAGCAAGGTCAATATAAAGTGGTATTTGAGCGAGTTTTTGTTGTTGAAACCAGACGAGCGTATGGTCTACCTTTTTTTTTTGCTTAGATGTTTGGATGAGCTCACAGCCCACCTGGTGTTAAGTAGTTACTGGAGTCCATAGACATCTACAACGTAAATGCGCCACACACCTTGAGATATAGTTCTAAGGTCTCACTATTTTCACAACGGCTGCCTCACCCTTCAAACCGAAACGCATTACTGCTTCACGGCAGAAATAGGCGGGGCGGTGGTACCTACCCGTGCGGACTCACAAGAGTGTCCTACCACCAGTAACGTCAAAAACTCAGGGTCGGTCAGGGTCAGGTCGTGTGCGCGTCTGCCATTGCGGCATAACAAGGCTAAAGACACAGCCAAACAGTTGCTCATTGTCGTTTCAAATCGAACGCATAACCCCTTCGGAGTAAAAATACGAAAATAATAACTATAGTAAAATTCATCATGTTCGCGTGAGCAACTCTCAGTAACCCTAAACATTTGTACTCATAGATTATACACTTGTACTGAAAGCCTGTATCTTACTGTCAAACGAATTTTCCGAAACGTCAATTCACGTTTGACGTCTGTCTATAGAGGTTGCCAAAACGCATTTTTCTCAATTTACAAATAAAATGTACGCATCGATCTTGGATTCAATTGTAATACGTAATTTTTCCTGTTTTTTTTTTTTAATGAGTGAATAAACGCAATTGTTTTTTAAAGATATGTAGCTTTTTTTTAGTTATGTACCTTTTTTCCTCTTAATTTCTTTGTAAATCAAAGTATGCTATAAAATTTGCACATTAATGTACGATTAATAAAAAGCTGTTTTACTGCTATGCTGTAAGTACTATGTATATACTTACTTTTTGAAATGATTTTTGCGGTGACTTTACAATAAATCTTTGTAAAAAAAACTTAATTATATGAAAATTAATTTTCAATAATATACACAAAGTTTATTATTTATTACTACAGAAGATATTACAAAAAAAAAACTATTTTCTATTGTTAACAAAAACATTAAAATGCACTCCTAGTTAAACAAGATTCATTAGTACTGACACTAATTTTCAACTGTAACCATCTAGAATTACAATAATAATTACGCAACTAATTGAAGGACTCCAAATAGTTCAAAACTAAAAGGTTTTTGCTTACAAATTGGTATGTAATCAAATAATTAAAGTAGCAATTAAATAATAATATTTACACGTATTTCTATGGAAGCAAAATAGAAAAAAGTATAAAATTATGTACAAACCTTAATATTGTTGCAAATATTTGCAGCAATTTGATATTTAGTTACAATTCTTTAATGTTAATGGTAATTTTTTTATTAATAGTAACTTCATGGCATATTAGGCATATTTATTTTACTTTAAAAAGAACACCTAAACTCCTCCTTCTTGCGTCGTTCTCCTCTTTACTGAAGATTGCAACTTCCTCGCTGCATCAATCTCTCTTATACGAATATTCTCCATCTGCTGCGATACTCCTCGTGGAGGGCATCGTGGAGCTTCATGTCCAGACAAGAACGAATTTGGTCCGACCATCTCGTGGGCTGCGTCCTGCTAAGCTATCTAACTACCTAAACTGCTAAACTACCATAAACAATAAATACCGTTATCAGTAGATCGAAGTTTCAATTTCATAGTCTCTATGAACGTCCCGCACATCACCAGTTACTGGGTAAATGCATCGGCTCGATATTTCCCGAAAATATGGTTTTGAGACGTAATTATTAATAAACTACTAAACATACTAGTGGTAGGACCTCTTGTGAGTCGCGCGGGTAGGTACCACCACCCTGCCTATTTCTGCCGTGAAGCAGTAATGCGTTTCGGTTTGAAGGCTGGGGCAACCGTTGCAACTATACTTGAGACGTTAGAACTGATATCTCAAGGTGGGTGGTGCATTTACGTCGTAGATTTTTATGAACTCCAGTAACCACTTAACACCAGGTGGGCTGTGAGCTCATCCAACCATCTAAACAATCTATATATATAAAAATGAATTAATGTTCGTTAGTCTCGCTAAAACTCTAGAACGGCTGGACCGATTTGGCTAATTTTCGTCTTGAATTATTTGTGGAAGTCCAGAGAAGGTTTAAAAGATAGATAAATTTGAAAATCTTTCTTTTATTTGTCGATTGAGGCACTACGAAGTCTGCCGGGTCAGCTAATAAAAAAATAAAAACATAGACGCGTGCCAAACACCTTTAGTAATATGTTAGAACTGAATTCGTTTAATTCGGTGTAGACGGAAGCAGAGGGTATTATAATACCTAAATTCGTGTTTACACTCTCATTGTGTTTTCTGAGCACTATATGCCCAACCTTTTATGAATTTTCAAGAGAGTTCAACATTAAAAAACGACGGTAACCATTTACCTTGACTTTCCGTCCGCGGTCCATAAAACATCTAATTCGTTCTTCAAGCAAACATGAACTTCTCTTTAAAACTTTTCCTAAAACACGGATGGACTTTTAGAAAACGAATTTCGAAGCGCGCATTACTTAAAATCTTTAGACCTTTTTCGTCGTTTTAAATTATGACAGGTGAAATCCGTCGTGAAAAACGGGTACGGCCTTTCTCGACGTAGCCGCGAATCCCACGGGCCTTTTCCCTTCCATCGGGCGCTTATAGCGAGAAAGCTTGTTGTTAGTGATTATGTACGTATGAATAGATTAAAACAAAACATTACATTCAGTACTTATTATATACATATACTTTATGATTTGTTTGTCGACCGTTTTTTTTTTGTTTCGTTTAGTCACCAGTTTATTTTAATGTCAATAATTTGTAGTTAAATTCAATGACAAATTATCAATGATATTATAAAAATAAAGTTTTATACATAAAATTAATGTAATTTTTAAAGTTACGGTGTTGATGAGCGGTTATTATTGATTTTAATAAAAACATTGTATAAATAAATACATATATTAATGGTTAAGTTAACGGATATTTCTACACAGGAAAGTAACTACGCAAGATAAAACTGAAAGGTTTGGAAACAGTGCATCACATACTTTACGGGTATGACAATTGGTGAAAAATAGCAGACGAGAAGCAACATCTTGGGCAATGATTATCCAGACAGAGTCTATAGTCCAAGTCTTGGCTCCAAACACTGTACTAAGATTTAGGTGATTGGTATTCAAAATTGAGTAGGGGACGAGGGACTGACACAAAATAGTCCCGCAGATTCAATATGTCTTATACCCAAACAAAACCTCACCAAATTCACCAAAACGAAAATCTGATATTAAGTTGATACTGGAGCTCTTAGATGACAACGTAATTCCCCAATCCATCTTGGGAAGCGAGTTGAGAAACACAAACGTAGTAATGATAAGTCCTATCCTTGAAACTATATCGCAACAGAGATAGGTAAGATCACATATAAATAAAATATTGCCCCTTGTCCACGTTAAGCAGGTTCCTACTACTCTCACTCATTTCCAACCGTTATTTATGAACGAAAGTAGTTAGTTACCAGTCCACTAACAAGCAGTTACAATATGCTATTGCTGAATACTCGAGTATAATAAACTAGTAAACGAAGCACTAAACGTGATAGGATTATTTTCCTAAGCCTGCTTACAAAGAACCTTATTTTTTTCGTCGCCAGTTGTGTCAACACAAAATCATTGGCAAGAATATCTCAAACCTTTATTACTGTGTTAAATTTTATTAAATTATTGTTTTTTTTTAACAATAAACTGTACGGAAGAAAAGTGTAGTATTTTCTCCAGTATTTTTGAAGGCCCGGAAGGCGGTGAATACACCGAATAAGCCGCAGGGCAAGAAATACAAAGATAACAAGTCAAAGGAGCGCTTTATAGGGAGAGAAATACAAAGAAAAGTTCTTTTGTCACAACAATAGAGTACTTAAATCAATGAAAAGCTATAATAGTTGAGTGGTAAATATATTTTCCTAACAGTAATTTAAATGCTGTAGCTTATAATATAAGACTTTTCATTTGTTCGTTAAGTTGTTTATGGTGTGCGCGAATTCTGTCGCCCATCTCATAAACAAGGTAAACATCTCACTTAAACCGGAATAATTACTATAAAATCAAATAAACATCCTTTATTGAGGATAATTCAAAAACTATTGATCAGATCTTGATAAAATTGAACTGAGACTATATGAGAAGCATCAGCCTTCAAATAGGCAATAAGAAATATTAAACTCAGTACGGTTATTAAAAAAAAATAACATATCACATAAACATGAGTCGAATTGGTGTAAGCTCCTCCTTTTTTGAAGTCGATTAAAAAGTAGCTCCAAGTAATTTTACGACTCGTGAAAACTGAAGAAGATACTATCTCAATACTTTGTTTTTCCATTAAAAAAAAAACTGCAATCGAATCGATTTGAAGGATCATCTCGAAACAGATTATTATGAAATATACACGCGAGCAAAAGTTTGGAATCACTTACTTGAAAGTGGTTCCGTGCGATCTTGGTTACTATATAATTTTTTTTTATTTTTTTTATTTTTAAAAATTACATAATTTTAAAGGTTCAGCTGTAAACTTTAAATTGATACAAAATTCATTCAAATCGAGCCAGTAGTTAAGGAGCTATCCCGGATTAAGTGAAGGAGGTAGGAAAACAAGAAAATATGGAAAAATAATGAATGAACAAAACAACAAAAAATAATAAGTAAAAGAAATTATTTAGCCTTAAAATTAAGTATCAGTACTTTGTGTTTCCTTCCCTCGCCCTAATAACTGCTGGAAAACGATTCTTCATAGACATGGTCAGCTTCTGAATTGATTCTTGTGGAATACCTTCCCACTCGTAAATCAACGCCGATTTCGGCTCATTCAGACATGAAGGAGCAGGAGTTCTGGAACGAACCTTCCTCTTCGGTTCATTCCACACGTGCTCAATGGGATTCAAGTCAGGGCTGAGCGCTGGCCAGTCCAATGTGGCGATACCGACTTATTCGATGTATACAGTTGTTACGCGGGCAGTGTGACAACGAGCGTTATCGTGCATAAGGAAGAAGTGATTACCGATATATCCAAGACATGTTCCAGCAGAATATTGGAAATGTACCAGTCCGAAGTTAGACCACCTCCTCGTCCCCCGCCAGGCACGAAAACAAGCTCGGTTTTACCATCGAAGGAAATGCCGGCCCACATCATACAATGGCGCCCCCATAAGCCACTGTTTCAGTGAAACAGCACTGCGCAAATCGCTCCCCAGACCACCTGTAGACCTGATCTCTTCGGTCACTACCGTGTAAACATATCCTGTTCTCCTCCGAGAACAGAACTTGCCTCCATTGCTCAACCTCCCAATCAAGATGGATGCGAGCAAATTGAAGGAGTGCTTGTCGGTGAGCTACCGTGAGTTTCAAGCCTGTGGGAGGCCTTTTTGGAGTCAGATTCGCTAGCTTGAGTCGTCGACAAAGTGTCCACTCGCTGGCTGCTACCCCACAAATATCTCGGAGCTCCTGTTGGACGTCGACACCATGTAAATGCCGATTTCGGAGAGAGGTTGATAGGATAAGACGGTCATCCCTCTCCGATGTGCACCGGCGCCGTCCAGATTTTGGTCTCAGGATAAAGCCACCAGTCTCCTGAAAGCGCTTGTAAGCTTTCGAAACACAGGACTTGCTTATGTGGAGCCGACGAGCGACAACCCGCTGGCTGAGTAATTCTAGCAATAGGTCTACGATTTGTGCTGCTTCTGTAGGTGTTGTCTCCATTGTCGTACAAGGCAAAGGATCAAAATTAGCGGAGATGTGTACCGGTCCACGTGTGAAAGTCAACTGATAAAGAAAATCCGATAACAGGTGCCTTTATAGGGGTCAATAAGTCGCAACTTGCGACGTATCAAGCAATTGAAACACGTCTTTTTCGTTATTCCTTCACTTAATCCGAGATAGCTTCTTAAATACTGACTTGATTTTAATGAATTTAGTATCAGTTTAAAGTTAAGAATTGAACCTTTAAAACAATGTAATGTTTATAATTATTAAAAAAAAAATTAGTACACGAGATCGCGCGGAACTAATTTCAAGTAAGTGATTCCAAACTTTTGCTCGCGAGTGTAGTAAATGATATTTGACTTAACACGATATCATACGAAAGCGACTTTATCTATCCACAAAATCAGCTTGAGCCAAGTTCCCGAATTCGAGTAGTAACGATAACAATATCAGCAAAACACGAAAGACAAATAGCGGCACGCCAAAATGAAATAATGCTAAATAAGCAATATGTAAAGTGTTGGTTAAGGAATGGGGATCCGATCGGCTGTGGTCCATAGAGGTGACGCCCAGCGAGCCATTAGAATATAAAGACAACGACGGGTACATAACGAGCGTATTCAAAATAAAAAAAACTAGAGGTCCCGCAGTAGTCGAAATTCGACTATAATTAATTGGAATTGTAAGTTTGTACACTATTATGATTGTATTTTATACTTCTATAATAACAAATTCCGCCAATCTATTTTCAATTTGATCACAAACGTCAAGAACAAAAGTTTGACAATAAATAGTATGCATGCGTGTGTGCGTCAAATACATGGTATGTAGTGTGTGTAATGTTTTCTTTATTGATTTAATGTATGCTTTATGCATTATTTAAAAAAATATTAGCATTGTGCACTTCTTCTCTATATTCTCTATAGGTAAGTGTAGAAAATTACATACTCTTCCGTCCGCGCAATTTCCGTAAAAAGGGATACAAAGTTTCTGCTTCACGTATTAATATATAGATATTCTATAGAAAAAAATGTGTGCGTGTACTAGTGTACACACGTAAGAAGTGAAACTTATTTATGGCCTTATTTTTCGAAAAATGATCTACATGCAACTTTCTAGAAATTGGTTAAATAAAGTTAAATTAGATAAAGTTTAAACAAAAGGATTTTTTTATCATAGACATGAATACAAAAAAGTTAAATTAGATAAAGTTTAAACAAAAGGATTTTATTATCATAGACATGAATACAAAACAGATGGCGCGTAACGGAAAAATGTGACGCGTAACCGAAAAACGTGACGGTAAATTTTTTTCCAACGCCGATAAGGAAGTTTCACTTCAAAAATAGTTATAGTAGGAAAGAGCACAAAAATTTCAAAGCTTCCATTTAAATTAGTCAAAGTGAGAATTCCCGAGAGAATCAGATGGAAACTAAAGGACAAAAGTTATGAAAATTTATAGTTACGCGCTAGGGTTCGGGATAAATAAAAATTCTACCGAAGTACAAGTGAACACTGTATTAGCACTTAGAACACTTAAAGCACTCAACAAACACTTTAAAATTCTCAATTCACTTCTTCCGTGATCCGTTCGCTGTTTCGCTTCGAGTAGTTCCGATTACTGACTGATTGCGTGCCATCACTGCAACGCTTTTATAATCGATACCACATCCCTAGAATTATCGAGAATATTCCACACAAGTCGATTATCGTGTTTCCGCTATCTGACAATAGGTGGCGTTGTACTTCTCGAGCGTTCTAGACGCTACTAGATCCTTCGATATTCGTTGGACTATTCGGCGATAGATAGCGTTACTCTTACCGACGTAACATTATTAGTAAAATATGTTGAAACAACGGAACTATCAAAGGAATTATGAAGAGGTTGTAGTTGATTGCAAGCCAGCAACTCTTCTGGTTCTAATATTTTCTGATATAGAACGATAAATCGCTTCTCACGGTCAAAAGTTCAAGTTATAATATTTTTATATGTGAAACGATTATAACTAAAACATTTCTAAAAAATTTCAAATATTATTTTGTTAACAATTTTTTTTAATTGTCATTCCGTATTCATACACTAAATAATTGAAACTTTTACGTTCACGGTATCCATAATTTAAATTTATCTTTATTATTATAAAACAACCTAAATTTTCAATGTAAATAAAACGCAGTCGTCCTCCCGTGACTTTGGTCCGCACACAAAAGGTTAGGTTAAGGGTAAAGGAGCAAACAGCTTCAGGGTAAGTAAATACGCTGACGAAGACACCGGTACACCTCACAGCTGAGAGAATTTGCCGTTTTTATCTGTCACCGCCAGTCGAAGGGACAAACGTTTTAGTGAGCCCGTTTTCATAACGTTTACACAGCGAATATATGGGTTAACTTAAGATTTAGTTTACCTTACACTGGAACTCTACAATGTATTAAAAGTTTTAAAAAAATCCTTCAAATCAGTGGGACTATAATTTTTATTTATTAAGTAATGGTTTTTATGAAAGCAACTTCTACTGTGTATGGATAATAGGTCGCTTAACATAATTGCTATTCGTAAATAAACAGGC
The DNA here is from genome assembly GCF_003987935.1 of Bombyx mandarina. Next base: position 1,053,764 of record NW_021011501.1, read on the forward strand.
GCTTCGATTGTCCACGTTGCGTCTGTGTTGGAGTTCATTACTTTCATATGTTATTGGGCATTCTTTTAAGTTTTATCGAATTATTTTGTGTAATTTAATTAAAGAGCAAATTAGTTGATACTACCAATCGTCTAGTTTCTGCCACCAAGCAATTATCAATTCCATCCGTGAGCTACGTTTAACAGTGTGCTTAGTGCGAGTTTTTTAACGTTCTCAAAAGTAAGCCCAATTTTGTATGCAGTTGTAACAGAGCCCCTAGCGGCAAACATTTTTTTTTATTGCTTAGATGGGTGGACGAGCTCACAGCCCACCTGGTGTTAAGTGGTTACTGGAGCCCATAGACACCTACAACGTAAATGCGGCATCCACCTTGAGATATAAGTTCTAAGGTCTCAGTACAGTCACATCGGCAAATGTAGGTAAACGATCCCATTCCATACAAATATGAGCTAACTTTTACGCTATCGAGAACGTTAAAAAACTCGCACTAAGCACACTGGTTCATTGCTTCGCCTCTTCTACTAATAAAGTAAGTAATTCTCATGATGAATAGCCCAAACAAGTTTTGATAGCATCAAAATTATTTGTACGGTTTTGTCCTTAATACAGTGAATTCAAAGTTAGAGAAGTCGAACAAACGGTCTACCCGAAATCGTCCGCGACCGAGCGTCCGAAATGTCAAACGTCGTGAAAAAGAATTTTCATTAGAGAGTGCAGGGTCACCACACAACCCGTGTCATCCTGCGTCACAGACTGCATATCGTCGAATCCCTGAGCCNACCCCCCCCCCCCCGTTCCTGTAGAGTTACCAAACTTTTATTTTAAAATCGTATACCAACATTATGATTGGCATAGGTAGTTCTATAGTGAATACATCACTTCAAAATCATCAATCCTAAAGCTTAGATTTTGACTAGGAAAACGAGAAGTAAAACAATGCGTTTGAACAAAAATTAATTACCGATTTGTTTATGGCACTTTTATTTGTCTTGTAAAGTTATTTATACTCATAATTCGAATACGTTTTACTACTAATTATTTTTTAATTAAATGAAGCCTCTATTCAAAGATAGATCTCAGTATATTAGTGGTTCTTGCGTGCAAGGAAAAGGAAATCTTAACAAATAGTCAACGGTGTTTCCCGAGCGCTATGACCTCTCCTTCTTCAAACGAGGCTTGTGGAGAGTATTAAACGGTAGGCAGCGGCTTGGCTCTGCCCCTGGCATTGCTGACGTCCATGAGCGACGGTAACCACTCACCATCAGGTGGGCCGTATGCTCGTCTGCCTATAGGGCAATAAAAAAAAATTTTTTTTTAAGAAATTAGACGGCAGTTAGTACAATTTTCTAACATCGATGAATTAGGTAGGTACATCAAGTGTTCTGGTTCGTGAATATGAAAATGCTAAAGTTGTACCGACAGAAAAAAAAAAATTGGAATTGTTATTTTTATACTTTAAACGATATTGTTCAAATTATTTTAAAAAAGTTTTTTTTTTGCATAGATGGATGGACAAGCTCACAGCCCGCCTGATTTTAAGTGGTTACTGGAGCCCATAGACATCTCAAACGTAAATGCGCCATCCACCTCGAGATATAAGTTCTAAGGTCTCAGTATAGTTACAACGGCTGCCCCTTCGGGCGGCTGCAACATACTATTATAAATAATTAATTAACGATTAAACTCATAACATGTTTTATCATTTAGGCCTTACGCCGTTTTTGCATTCGAAATAATTATGAGAAAATTGCAATAACGCATATTGTATAAAGCAATAACGCATATTGAAGTCAACCTGGTCGATTTATTGTTTATGGATCTGACTGCAGTGCGCTGATCCCGGTTTTCCCGCATTACGGTCGGAATTATTCTTTGATATTTGAAATTTAGGATAAGAGGGAGGGAGCACTTAATGTTGTATTGTAAATATATTTTAGTGGCTTGCATATCACAGAAGAAGATCCAGATAGGGCCCATTCCGCATGGCAAATTAAGAATCATACTGGGAAAATAGAGGCTACTAGGCTGCACTAAAAGTATCGGGAATGGAATATTTCCACTGTTCCTGTCATGTTAAAATCTTTTTAATTGAAAACTCCTTGGTTTTAAAAACCGAATACCATTTATTTATTTAAAAAAAGATTCTCGGTCTTGTCACGAGGTTTTGTCAAACTTGTTTAGTCGTTGAGAAAATGGAATTGACTCGAGACAATTCAAGAGCGATGATTTATTATGACTTTCGAAGTGGTTTAACACAAAAATAGTGTGTTGACCGGATGATTTCTGCATTTGGTGATGAAGCCCCATCCAAAACCACAATTTATCGCTGGTTTGCTGAGTTTCAACGTGGACGTGTCAAGCTCACTGATGATCCCCGTCAAGGTCGTCCAAAAACTGCAGTCACCCAAGAAAACGTTGATGCTGTGCGTAAGCTGATTGAGGAAGATCGACATGTGACATACCGCGAAATTCAGGCAACTTTGGACATTGGCATGAGTCAAATACAAATAATCTTGCATGAACAATTAGGTGGAAAAAGGTTGTTTTCCCGATGGATACCGCATTCGCTCTGTGAAGAGCAAAAAGCGGCTCGCGTTACTTGGTGCGTCAGAACTCTCGAAAGATTCCACGCAGGATCCTCAAATTCTGTATACAACATTGTATCAGGTGACGAATCCTGGATATACGCGTACGAACCCGAAACAAAAAACCAGTCACGAGTTTGGGTGTTCGAAAATGAGTTAAAGCCAACAAAAATTGTTCGTTCACGGAGTGTTGCAAAAAAAATGGTGGCCACGTTTGTCTCCAAAACCGGCCATGTTACGACTATTCCTCTTGAGGAACAAAGAACGGNTCTAAGGGTCTCAGTATAGTTACAACGGCTGCCCCACCCTTCAAACCGAAACGCATTACTGCTTCACGGCAGAAATAGGCAGGGTGGTGGTACCTATCCGCGCGGACTCACAAGAGGTCCTACCACCAGTAATTACGCAAATTACAATTTTGCGGGTTTGATTTTTATTACACGATGTTATTCCTTCACCGTGGAAGTCAATCGTGAACATTTGTTGAGTACGTATTTCATTAGAAAAATTGGTACCCGCCTGAGATTCGAACACCGGTGCATCGTTTCAACACGAATGCACCGGATGTCTTATCGCTTAGGCCACGACGACTTCATATAAGTTCTAAGGTCTCAGTACAGTCATATCGGCAAACGTAGGCAAACGATCCCATTCCATACAAATATGAGATAACTTTTACGCTATCGAGAACGTTAAAAAACTCGCACTAAGCACACTGGTTCACTGCTTCGCCTCTTCTACTAATAAAGTAAGTAATTCTCATGATGAATAGCCCAAACAAGTTTTGATAGCATCAAAATTATTTGTACGGTTTTGTCCTTAATACAGTGAATTCAAAGTTAGAGAAGTCGAACAAACGGTCTACCCGAAATCGTCCGCGACCGAGCGTCCGAAATGTCAAACGTCGTGAAAAAGAATTTTCATTAGAGAGTGCAGGGTCACCACACAACCCGTGTCATCCTGCGTCACAGACTGCATATCGTCGAATCCCTGAGCCCCCATTCCTGTAGGGTTACCAAACTTTTATTTTAAACTCGTATACCAACATTATGATTGGCATAGGTAGTTGTATATCACTTCAAAATCATCAGCCCTAAGTTTTCCTTTCAGATTTTGACTAAGAAGACGAAAAGTAAAGCAATGCCTTTACAGCGTTTGAATGTTGAAGATAAAAGAAGAATAACAGTTCAGTCAAATCTATGTTATTATTAACTTGTTAATTTTGCCATATTTAATATTTAGTAGGCACTGTTTTTTTGGTATAATTCACCCAATCTTAATGTTTCATAGAATTGTATTGTATTTTCGTTGTATAGATCTTACGTGTGAAAACCTTGGCGTATCACCGTCATATAAAATTTAAACTTGGATAGTCTTAGATAGTCCTCATGTCTAAATATCGCCACAATTACTGTATGATGACTTTAGGCAGACGTTCTTGCCATGGGCCATGAGAATAACAATATAAAAGTGGTACGAAAACAAATAATCAAGACTAGTGTTATTAGAAGAACAATGTCTTCACTCAAGGCCAACTATAAACAAGGTTGACCATCGAAATAGTCAAGTTTACTGTCACTGCTAATTCATTGCTGGCTGTTTTTTTATGATTGAAGGATTGCTGGTGGCCTGGGAACCTTTCCAGTTTCACCAGGACAGGTGGGCGAGCAAAGGCTCAGCCAGGAGGGGTGGGATTTGCTAACAGCTGCCCGAGCGCCTCCGAAGGAGACCTAACAACTCAAGAGCAGCTGCTTTGCGAATGAATCTACTACTGGATCGGAATCGCGACCCGCTGAGAAGATGCGCCAAGAAACTCAGCGGGCTGATGCATGGGTTAGGTTGCACGTCGACCTCTTTGTCGAGTTTGACGAGTACGGTTACCGGGGTCCCTCAGCCTGCTCCTAGTATTAGACGTTGGCTGTTACAAGCTTTACTTTTGAACGTGAAACTCGTTCACCGTTAATACAGTTGGTTTTATGGTTCTCTTCGCGATTCTCCATAGTTTATTACAATAATTATTTAATGTTTATTAATGTTTTAGGGATCTCAATTTGAAGTCATTCATCATTGATTTTTTATCAACCAACGACTAGTAATTGTGTAACGAATCATCTATTGATTTTGAGGACTTATGTGATACAGTTATCTTGTCCTTCGAAATTATTCATACCATGTTCTTACCCCATGCGAGCCAAAAGGACTAGTATTTATTGGTGCAATTTTAGACCACAGACGTATAATAACCCTCACACCATCATATAGGTTCACCACAAAACTGATCCTCCGTAACCCGCATTCAGTGGATTCTCGCGATCTTTATCATTTTTTATAACAATCAATAGTTTTATCTTCAAAAAATCTATCTGGAATACGACTAATTTCATTTTTGCAAAATAGAATTTTGCGATATATTAGCTGCTAATTTAATGAACGTTCTCTGAAATCTAATGCTAAATTACAGAAAGCCAAGCCCTCATTACGACTCGATAATGACCGTACGTGCCTAATGCGTATAGACGCCAACATAATTGGATTTGCAAACCAATTAATGTTGAACGCGCTCATTATAATACCAGAACATTGCTCTACAACATATTCTATTCAATACGGCTTCTATTACTAATTGATTAGTTTCTGTGTAAGCCCTCTAACAGAGATCTGTGTACATCGGATTTTATTATTCTTCTATGCAGCATATAATAATAAGTGTTCTGTCCGACTATCAGAAGACGCGTCTGTAGATAAAACGAATTATTTTAAATTTTCTCGGCAATCATGACGCTTGCAACAGCCCGGGAGCTTATTGAACGTGAAAATCGTAATATTAATAAAATACAATACTCATATAAATAAATAAAGTAGTTTTTATATATTGTGTACATGTCAATTAAACCAAAGAACCGTCCACAGATCGTATCCCTGCTTCCTAGAAAACTAAACACCCCTTGACGATTTTCCTCAATCCTTATGTCCAACGTTTAGCTATTTATGAAGGTTTAAAAAGAGTTTTCGAGGCTAACGCATATCTGGTATTACTAAAGGTCTTAAGCGATAGTGACCACTCACTATCTAATAGATAACTGCCCTCAAGTCATTTATTGTATAAATTGATTGAATATTTCGCCCAATCTACCATAATTTCAACAGCATTGTGCAAAACATATCTACCTATCAAGTGAAGTAAGCAACTATAACGCGCTTTGTCCCATAACCAATTGATGCAAATACCGGGTAATCAACTGTATAGAGCCATGCACTAATGACTTGCGTTTAGCTGAAAGCCCTGCATAAACCTATTAAGTAGATGTAGTTGTACTTACACCGGTAGGAATCGCCGCCCATGCTATTAACAAACCTCCAATGCCAACGGTTGATAGGAATTATCATACAGACATAAAATAAACGTTATGTGTGTGTTTATTTTGATTTAACATTTTCGAAATATTGGGTCTTTTTATTTTTATCTTTAACACGCTTTTATTGGCTTGCTTTATTTGAATGTAATGGAATATTTGTACCTCATTTTCACAGACTTCAAGATGTCCGATTAACTTCAAAATTTGCACACGCATCAAGGACCAATGAACATACAATCTATACTAATATTATAAAGAGGAAAGATTTGTTTGTTTGTTTCGAATAGGCTCCGAAACTACTGGACCGATTTGAAAAATTCTTTTTCCATTAGAAGCCGACATTGTCCCTGATGAACATAGGCTACTTTTTTTTTATTATTTTTTTATTTTATTTTTTTGGTTTCATGTGTGTTTTAATGTTTCCGAAGCGAAGCGAGGGCGGGTCGCTAGTAATTTTATAACTTCACTCCAATATCCTGACCAGTATTAACAGGATTTAAAAAGATGAAATTAATTGAAGTTCAGTTTACTATTTAGGCATGCCTATATATTTTTGAGACTCCATAATATATTAATGATTGCTCGTTGTGTCAATAAATACCTTCTCTCTTGCAACTCCTATTTGCTATGAATATTATATTAAAAATTTTTATACTTGACAAAAGAATGTGGTTTACGACTATGATAAAGTAATTTATTAATTCCATCTCGACCCCAGAAAATTACTTATCCGTACTGCTCATCATTGGTAGACTAATTATTACTGTGCTTAAAATTTAACATCCTACAATTTACCTCCTAGTAGCGCCATCTATGCACCGTTTAATGAAGCTTTGCGATTAGGGTCAAGCGTAAATAACAGTCAAGATCGAGTAATATGTTTAAAACGAAACTAAAAAGCTAATTGAGGAAAATCTATGAATATTACAAGACAATTAATTATTTGTTTTATTACGCAATTAAATGCAAATTGCTAAATTCTAATCAGTAAAAACTAATAAAATATAAGTTTGTTTTTCAAATTAAGTCAATTCTGTCACAGATTATGCATGTTTTGTAGAATGAAATACCCACCTTTAGAATGAAAATATTTCACTACCTACGTTCTAAAGCATTCACGTTCTTGTATTCTGTTCTAAATATCTTTTTAAATAGTATTAATAATCATCAAAAGGTTGCAACCTATAATGAGTTTCTTTTTCATCTAAACATTTCACTCAAAAATCTTTCAAAACCTTTCTCGGAACATAAAAACCATGGAAAATGGCTTCTATGTAATTAACATTCAAATAGTATTGGACTAATTAAGCGTTTTTTCGGCGGCTAATTTGTGATCCTTCATTAATTTTTATCCAATTAAAACAGAGGTCGTATACTTGAATGTTAAAAGGAATTGTGAATACAAAAAACAGGTAAGTCATTTCTTTGTTACAAAATAACTCTTATCATTGGAATACACACACACACAAAAAGCGTGGTTTGCATGGTATCAGTAGTTATAAATATTTTATGAATAAATATGAGTAGAAGGGTTATTTTGATAATATCCTGAAAAGCACCCCATGCTTTTTTTACAATAAAATCATTTTTTCTTGCACTATTTTTAATTCAAATTTATTAAAGTTTATTCTCTATTTTTTTGTTGGATTTTCTATAAAAGCGTATTTTGTTACTTTTTTTAAACTATTATTTATTTTAGTGTAGTAAATGGATAAACAAGCTAATGATATACCTGTGTCAAGTTGAATACCCTTTTGATACATAAGGTCAAACTCTTAGTGTAATGACGGCGATTCAAATCTTCAAATATGGAGGCATAAGGATGCATTAAGGTCGCGTGGCAAAAATATAAAAAAAAATGCATACGAGGGTCAAAGTATAAGCGATGAAAGTTATAAGTTGTATATACAATAAAATCATTTATAAATAAATGTCTACATATATTTTATACAATAAAACCATTAATTAATAATACTCTAATGAAAAATTCTGTGTACTAGTGTCCAACCAACTTACGAAACTCGATTAAAAATCACACCTCAAGTTTTCTATTCGATTTATGTATTACGCTTACACATTTGTTTTTCTAGTGACATCTTGAAGAAAAATATGTCATTCCAATATATATTCACAGGAAATAGTCAAATTTGCCAATGGCTACTAAACAAAAAAAAAATCGCCCAAAAAAACACAGAAGAAAATGATATTGAACTGTTTTTGTCTATAGTGCATTAATTATTCCCAATTAAAAATAAATATATGAACACATATGCTTACCAATATCTACTAAACAAAAAAATAAGATAATATCGGTTAACGAACACAGAACATTCAGAATGGCATTTGGCGTTTTGAGATTGCCTATTTATGCATAGATTCTTAATTTTACAAAACCATTCACAGGGCAGTCATGAACGTCGTTCCAATATATACTAGAAGAACTAAAGATGCGTGTCCGTCATGCCGTACAGTCTTAGAAGAAAATGTAGAAACAGAAATTGCTATTGAATCTCATCTTATTGTTATTCTACTACTATCCATGTAAGTATTTTGGACTAGAGGATCTTGGTGATACTGTAGGCTATACTTAACATATTGGTATACGACCCCGTCTTCGTTATTTTTTTTTATTTCTTAGATGGGTGGACGAACGCACAGCCCACCTGGTGTTAAATGGTTACTGGAGCCCATAGACATCTACAACGTAAATGCGCCACCCACCTTGAGATATGAGTTCTAAGGTCTCAGTATAGTTACAACGGCTGCCTTACCCTTCAAACCGAAATGCATTACTGCTTTACCGCAGAAATAGGCAGGGTGGTGGTACGTACCCGCGCGGATTCACTAGAGGTTTTACGCAGTAATTACGCAAATTATAATTTTGCAGGTTTGATTTTTATTACACGATGTTATTCCTTCACCGTGGAAGTCAATCGTGAACTTTTGTTAAGTACGTATTTCATTAGCAAAATTGGTACCCGCCTGGGATTCGAACACCGGTGCATCGCTTCAACACTAATGCACCGGACATCTTATCCTTTAGGCCACTCTAGAATCGTGTGTTCACGTCCGTATTTCCTTAGCAAATTAATACCTACTCCCAGGATTAGAACACGGTCATAGTCGCATCACACAAAATACTTATCTTTTAGGCCACGACGACTTCTACAGAATTCATTGCGCTTGCCTTCTTTTGCGCATCGAATGCTGAATAGAAATTGTATTTTCAGGCTTCTATCATGCTTACCATTACCTGTTTGCGTGTCGTCGTGTAAGCACATTGATCATTACTGCCCAAATTCTAAGGCGTTCTTTATTTCATACAAATATTATTGGATATCACTGAAGAGATGATAGTCGCATCAAACACATCATTACTCTAAGCTGTATTACGAGTGTCTTATAAATATAATAAACAAAACGTGTGTGAAAATGATATGTGACTTATTTGAATCGTACGAAGAAGAAGAATATAAATAATTTAACTAATAAAAATATATATTCGAATTAGATTTAAATAAAATGTACCTTGTCATTAAATATATAAGTTGATTTTTGTGTGATAATAATAAAAAATTTTGACATTATGCTTGTAAATTCGAATGGATTGTAAAAAAATGTTTTCTATATCAGAACCTAGAATTTTATAATGAATTTTAAATTAAACTAATTTTTCTTTTAATAGAATATGTATTGCTTTGATTTAATTAAAAATCTAAATGTATTTGTTCTTTTCTGTCTTACATAGCTTTGGTTAAATTTTCCAGAACTTTATTTAATTTAATTTTGTTCATTAAATACATTTAAACATAGTATAGTGTTTATCGAATAACAATGTAATTAGTTGTTGATTCAAAATAAAATAAAAGTGATAATAAACTTTAATGATATTTTTATCTTATCTGTTTGTATATTGACATTAATTTAAAATCGTTTACAAATAAAAATAACTCATACAATATGAATGTAAATAAAATGTTTATTTTAATTATTATATGAAAATAGAAGTCGTGTCTTTTCTCATTATTTAAATAATTCTTGATATATTTTCTTTAACTATTTTTCACTAATTGAAAATTACTTTTTTCATTTACGAAAGTAACTTAATTAGTGTGTGTGATTTTGTACAATGTCGTATTCCTGTGTTGTCTTATATTGTAAGGATATAAAATATCACAGAGAAAGTTTCGTTTGCAATCAATGTTAGTTTCGGATGTAATACTTGTTTTAATAATCGCTTTAAATTATTGAATAAAAATTTGTTTTATACAATCAATCATGTTTTTATTCACGATTCACTGAAATAACAATCACATTAAAATGTTTTTGAATCATATTTATCAAATATTTTTATCGAATAAATGTTCCCTTTGTCTACGTGATAGCAAAGAGTTATCGGTGTATAAGATCTATGAAATTCTAATCGTATTTATTTTAAAATAATACTTCAATTTGTTGCTCTGTAAAAACAAAAAACATTAAAGTCTATTTTATTGTAAATTCGTTCACAATTCAACATGCCTAGAAATTAATTTTATAACATCATATTTCTTCATCTCTATCGCCGCTGTTTTATTGACATTCCACATTAATTCGAGCTGCTTTTCAAAGAACACAAGCTCGGAACAAAAGTGAACGTTAAAAAAGTCCACTTTCTTTACATATTGTTAGTATGTATTTCCTTAGAAAAACTGTACCAGTCCGCGGATTTTTTAAAGAAATTACCGGGATGTCATTTATATATATAAGGCATATAGTATTTATAAAGTATATAAGTAATATGTATATCAGTCTGAGGCTCCCATAGGGATTCCTACACAGAATCCATTAAGAAGTCGTCGTGGCCTAAAGGATAAAACGTGTAGGTATTTGTATGTAGCCATGCATCGGTTCGAATCCCGCAGCCAAGTACCAATTTTTCTAATGAAATACGTACTTAAAAAATGTTCACGACTTCCACGCTAAAGGACATAAAAACATCGTATAATAAAAATCAAAACCGCAAAATTATAATTTGTGGTAATTACTGGTGGTAGGACGTCTTATGAGTCCGCGCGGGTAGGTACCACCACCCTATTTCTGCCGTGAAGCAGTAATGCATTTCGGTTTGAAGGGTAGGGCAGCCGTTGTACTGTAAAAACTGAGACCTTAGAACTCATGTCTCAAGATAGGTGGCAGCATTTACTTTGTAGATGACTATGGGCTCCGGTAACCACTTAACATCAGGTGGGCCGTGAGCTCGTCCACCCACATAAGGAAAAATAAAATATCAAAACAGAAAACTAGCTTTGGGCTAGATAAACATCTATCAATTATCCCCGATTCTTATTATTTCAATTATAGTAAAAACTTTCAAACGCTTCGCAACCCTAAATAACTTTACGTGGCGTACCACCTGAGCTTCATTCTGAGGCTCAGACAGCTTCCAATACTGCTCTATTCAATTCAAAGGCAGTATGCATAATATTGCATAATGCTCGAACAGCATCGACTATGGAAATCATTTTAGCAAGTCCAGCACCGACGCGCTAACTCTGCAATGCTGTTAGTTAGGCTGAAAGATCAACTCAATTGACTAAGGCAACTTAGTTATGGGTACCAGAGACTGACAAATATACTCATATACCTTTAAATACGTATATTTATAAATAATAAACACCCAGATGAAGAACAAAACAAACCTGTTTATCACACAATGTTTGCCCGATGTGGGAATCGCACCCACGACCCTCGCCGCAATAGTCATGGTCGCTAACTACCGCACCGACGAGTCACTCAAATGCTTTCAAATTCCGTCAATAATTTGTTTTTCGTAACATAATTTTTTTGATACAATAGCTAAGTTAATTCAATAGCTTTTTACTGGTGGTAGGACCTCTTGTGAGTCCGCACGGATAGGTACCACCACCCTGCCTATTTCTGCCGTGAAGCAGTAATGCGTTTCGGTTTGAAGGGTGGGGCAGCCGTTGTAACTATACCGAGACCTTATAACTTATATCTCAAGATGGGTGGCGAATTTACTTTGTAGATGTCTATGGGCTCCAGTAACCACTCAACATCAGGTGGGCTGTGAGCTCGTCCACCCATCTAAGCAATAAAAAATAAAAAAATAAATCATGTACATATTATGTAATTGTAATAACTGTAAAAACTGCACTTTTTTTGTTTTCTAAACAAAAATAAACTATTTAAATTTAGAATTGAACTTAGTAACTAGTAAATTAGTACTAGAGGTACATAGGTCGTTTCATCTGTTCAAAATGAGGCAATAAAAACCACATGAACACCACAAGCTCAGCATGAGACAAAGTCGAAGCATCAATTGTAGGTCATTACGTGTGTCCTTGGAACGCATGAGTGCTCCTGCGGTAATAAGTAGGATGGTGACGTAAGCCCAAAACAACAGGGCGCTTCCTGACCGCCACGTCGTCGCCGATCAAGGCTACTAGCTCGCAGCCAGGGAGCCGGCCGATCGATAAAATGAATAAACACCTCTTGATATCTATATATTAATACGTGAAGCAAAAACTTTGTATCCCTTTTTACGAAAATTGCGCGGACGGAGGAGTATGAAATTTTCCACACTTTTAGAGAATATAGAGAAGAAGTGCAGAATGCTAATATTTTTTTAAAATAATGCATAAAAGATACATTAAATCAATAAAGAAAACATTACACACACTACCAATGTATTTGACGCACACAAATATATACTCTTTGTTTATCGTCAAACTTTTGTTATTGCTTAAAGTCTGTAGTCAAATTGAGAATAGGTTAGTATTGTTTATCTTTAATATTACGATTATTTAATTTTGTCTATAGTGTAGTCTTGGTGAAATCTGTAACAATAGGACCATAATAATGTTGAACTTATAATTTCAATTAATTATAGTCGAATTTCGACTACTGTGAGACCACTAGTTCTATTGAATAGGACCTACCCTGTTTTTGTATAAACCACGATCGCATACGTTTTATTTGGTTAATAAGAATTGACTATAAATATGCGCTTCGAGATTAATTAGCCACATAATGCGCGTACACAATTATGACAAATTTTATAAACGTTTTTATAGAGTACCAGCCAGCTGTTCAGCACTGCAATTTATAGACAATAAATATGTTTGAATTATAGAATATACATAAGTTTGTATGCGCATCGGCTTAGGGGTAACAGCTTTTTAAGGGATTCCCGATCCGCCCGATGTTAAACGCTATGCCCAATACATGTACAGTGCGACTCTTATACAGTAATCGTCAATAATTGACGCAAATTGCAATGCCCACCTTTTGATTTAATATTTTAAAAAAACAACCTACTTCTAACCTAACTGACCTTCAAACGATTGTTAAAAACACCATAAATATGCTACCAACCCGTGCTGACTTACAAAATGTATCAACACTACAAATAAGGTAAAACGTAAAGTTTAAATTCAAAAAAAGAACCTCATGGCCAGTTTGTGAGTTTTTGTTTGTTGTTGAGCAGAATGAGTTTTTTTTTTTAAATATAATGTTATAGGTTTACAGAACATAATAGCAATTTAAACACAGATAAGCTAAAAAGTAAGGTATAGATTTAGAAAAGGAATTGCATTGCGAATTATGATCACTTATTTTTTTTTAGGAATGCAATACGCCGTAAACTCTTCTCTGCCTTCGTTTGTAATCAATATAATACCAACGACACAATGGTATGCTCATTTAAAAAATTAATAATACGCATAAAAAATTAATAAAATCCTCGCAGACGTCGAAACGAGTTTAGGCTTTTTTGCGCCGGTTTTTATTTTGTTCTTTGTGTGGTTTTTTGTTAAAGAACCAGTTCGAAGTCTGAGTCTAGATTTTTTTTTTACAATAAGATTGATTGCGTTAGAAACAGGCTATGGTCACCTCTGGAAAACTTTGCACGAGAGCAAAATTTTAAGTCAAATTCATCAGACAGTAGTATTTCTGATAAGAGCTTCCAAGTATTTTGCGGTACTTGAAAAATAATTGTTGAATTTGATAAATATCGTTTTATTTATATACTTTATTGTTTTTTGATTTAATATTCAATTAAATTAGTTATTATCTTTGTCATTTATCATATTATCATTAATCTAGAGCTACATGCGATAATAACTTTATGTTTTCCTTTGTGGGAATTACCGTTAATTTTTTTGTAATATTTTTGGAAAGGGGTTTTTTTTTTACTTTTGCAAGCAGACGAGGTTAAGGCTTCTCTCCTTCACTGTCGTTCATGGATATAAGCAAGGGACATAGCCAAACCGCTGTCTATTGCTAGAGTACTCCTCAGTGTGAAATAGATTATGTCAATCAGGTAAGAAGTGATCACGATAACGGACTCATGACTCTAGCACATTTTTGGTAAGGAACTTGATGTAAAGTGTCATCGAAGGACAGAGGAAACACTTAGTAACAGAGCGATTGGCTTAGTAAATAGGCTGTACGTATTTATGTCTGAAATCATCATTCTCCTGCCGTTCTCCCAGTCACCTGGGGTTGGCGCAACATGTTTTCTCCTTCCATACTCTTCTATCATATACCATTTCTTCGCGCACTCCCCTCTTACACAAATCATCATTCACGCAATCCATCCATTTCTTCTTAGGTCTGTCTACCTCTTCCTCTATATCCTTCCACATTCATAGTTAACACTCTCTTACCAACCTAATTTTCATTTCGTCTCATCACCTGTCCATACATACCATTCTAAACATATTGTAACCTGTCTGAAATGTGAATAATAATTAAAAGAAAATAATAAAACACCAGTTTAAACTAAGGGTTAAGTAGTATTACCATTGCTTCAAAGGACACGTATTTATTTTTTGTTCAATTTACACGTGACCTATAATCGATGATTTGGGTTCGTAGTTACCTCTTCCATCCGCCCAAAAAGTTCGTAACTTTCATTTAGCGGTCAACTGCGGTCCTCACTGGTCGGCACCACTGACATATGAATAAAAATAACAGCAATATGACAAATTTAAGACGTTCTCTATTATTATCAGTTACTTAAACAGCAATGAGGGAGCGATGGAGAAGAAGATGAAACAGCTCCTATCGAATTTACGTAACAAAATTGGACCTGAATGTAAAGTCCTCACCAATTTCAGTACAACATAAATGAATATTGCTGTAATCAACCGGTCGCGTGATAAAAACTCTAATTAAGAGTCAAGTCGCAATTACCAGGCGTTTGTTTAAAAGTGACATCATTCGTCTCCCAGTTTTAGGCCGAGATCATTCCGTAAATAGATCAGCTTCCGCGCCCTTCGCGGTTCACACCATACGTTCTGGCAATCGTCCAAACAACAAGAAGAATGTTGGTTAAAATAACCGAACACTGATTGCCGCAAACTTATTCCACGTCGAATCGTAGCAATCAATAAACAAATATGAATCTCATTATATGATTTGATGTTTCGCATCCTATATTCATTTATAAGCAAAAACTGGCCTGTTTATACGCTTATGCTCAACAGTACCACACTTTTCCTACGTGATTATCTCATTTTCCAATTTCGGTACTTATCAAAACTAACCTTTAAATTTATAGAAGCATATATCACGTAATGTAAACATAAGAATCGTAATGATTTACTTACTGTAACATTAAATATTGTTAATGTATTAGACAAGGATCGCTTCAAACGTAATTTTTAATTATAATTATAGACTAATTTTAAGTTCCTAACATCGTAGTGTAGTCACATAGAGGGCTCCAGACGCCGACGGAGCATTAAATTATTATGCAGAACTTACACGAAGCAGGAAATAAACTTAATATTTTTAAGGATTTGCGAGCCATATTTATCTAGTCATCAATCAATCTGAATGTTTTAATAGTGTATATATATGTGGTGAACTAACCTGTTAAATGGTTACCGGAGCTCATTGGCCTTATAGCGAAAACCTCTGAGTCATGAGGTCGATGTTTCAATTGTATAACGGTTGTCCCACCTTTCAAGCTGGAATGCATTACTGCTTCGCGGCAGAAATGTACATGTTCATGTTTCTGCCGCGTTTCATGTAGCTATGCTTAGAATACTTTCAAACCGAAACGGATTACTGTTTCGCGGCAGAAATGTGCACGTTCATGTTTCTGCCGCATTTCATGTAGCTGTACTACGAATACTTCTTACCCGTACAGACTCCCAAACAGCCTTACTATCAGTAATTATGAATGTGTACTTTTAATTTTTATGAGTTGGATTTTGACCACACGATATATTTATTCATTTATAGGTTCAACCGTGAACAAAAAAGTCGGTACGTACTTTGTTTTAAGCACCGACACAGCTGCGACGATTGATGCGATTTCAGGCGACCTACTCTTTAAGACACGACGAACTTTTTCATCGCTTTCGATAACTAATTATTATTTATAACTTTTAATTTACAATATAATTGTTTTCGTTTGAATACACCGTGTTTTTTAATTAACCAAACTTCGAATTTAGACTTTAAAATATGCAACATTTAACCTTGATCACAGTGACCTTTGGCTTGACCTTTTCGTTGGTTATAAAAAAAGTACTTCTTATCCTAAGAAACCAGATATAGGAAGTATAAATTGCTTTGTCTTTTTTTCTTTTTATTATGTATGATGTTTTGATTGACAGTTCAAACGTCAATGTCAAAATATTAAGAGCATCAAAATAGGGTTACTTCAAAACAACACTCAATCTGAATACATATTTCAGTTTATGCTTAGTGCGAGTTTTTTAACTCGTCGATCGCGTAAAAGTTAACTCAAATTTGTATGGAGTTGGAAAAGTTTCCCTTCGTTTGCCGTTAGGGGCACTGTTCGAACTGCATACGAATTTGAGTTAACTCTTACGTGATCGACGAGTTAAAAAACTCGCACTAAACACACAGAGAAAAACGTAATGGATTAGACTAAGTACTAATTACATGCTAATTTCACTAAAACAATTATTGTATATTGATTACCACGTGTTTTGTTAACCAATTTTCTTGTATCTTTGTTTGGGTTTTTTTTAATTATAACCAACTTCTTCAGAGGTTCGAGACTTTTAAATATCGTTCAGAATTGGACGGTATTGTAAAAAGAATACAGAAAGAGAACAAAAAAAAATGACTTAATCAATAGACTAAAATGCTTTATGTAAACAAGACTGTAATAAACAACATTTGGATTTTTAGCTCTATGCGCTATAACTTTTTTAGTACATATCTAAGCTACGTTCATATTTTTTTTTGTCTAAAACTCATTATTAGACATCGCGGCAGTTTTCTTACAGTGTTTGTTAAATAACAAACAAACAAATCTTTCCTCTTTATAATATTAGTATAGATTACTTTATTCTATCGTCAATAGTTGTCGTAGCGCACGCGATGTAAAGAATATTTTCGGTAATTTTTTTAAACCTTGCGTTACATTATTGGAATTTTAGCAAGGATCCCTAATTTTAAAAAATATATATAGCCTGTGTCACTGAGGGATAGTGCAGCTTCCAAACAGTGAAATAATTTTTAATATCGGTTCACTAGTTTCGGAGCCTATTCAATACAAACAAACAAACAAATCTTTCCTCTTTATAATATTAGTATAGGCAATAAGTTAACAACATCATTTACATCATTGAATCAGAATAAATAAAAGTCGCGTTGTGTACTTTTTCAATATTTTATTTTTGTCCGTTAAATTTTACGTGCATGCGAAATTCTGTGCCTAAAACAACATTTCACCTTCGGTGCCAACCCTGAACCTTGTACAAGGTCCATTTTCGATCAAACAACGTTCTTCTGATTCTAAACAAATTCCGCACATAAAATTTGACAGATCAGAAACTTTGTCACGATTGAAAACATCTTTAGGAATGATCGAAAAGTTACATTACACTTAAGAATTGTAAATAGCATGCCACAAAAATACGTTGTTTTCTTATAAAAATTCACAATAAAAACTTAAAACTTAAATTCTAAAAATTGAATCTGATAAGGAATTGTGGTTGAATTCGTGAAACAATTCATATTTTAAAACGTTCACCTTAACTAATTTAAAATTTGAAGGAAAAAAAAAACAATATAATTAATAAAATACAATAAATTTCTTCTTGTTTGCTTAGTGAATATCTAAGGAAAGATTGTAAAAATATGTTATAATATATCAAAAATTGTAAAAGTGAGAAAAAATTTGATTACAAGGCTTTAAATTTTGGAAGATTTATACTGGAAGAATTTAAAATATCTCGAGTGATTTAAAAATCAAAAATCATAGATAAATGCATGATGTTAAATAACCTTGTAGGATTTTCTGAAAATAATCATCTACACTCAGCACCTGACTAGACGACTTGGATGATGAGGAGATAAAGCACATTCACCACCGCCAATGCTTTAAGATGAAGCTACAAAATATACTCCACAGAGCTATACAACATTAAGCCGAACTTAAGACTGATCATGTGATTATTAAATATAAAAACGAAACTTATATAAAGTGCAAATCATCGAATGGCATACAGGAATACGCAATACGTTCACAATTATGAAATTATCTTGTATAGGTTCCGATGTAGGCGTTGCAGTTTGGACAGTAGTGGTCCGAATTCATGCACGAGTCCATGCAGTATGGCAGACATACGCAAGGCAAGCACCTGAAACAAAAGTCATTTAGATTTAATATAGATTTCATCACTGGTGGTAGGACCTCTTGGGAGTCCGCACGGGTAGGTACCACCACCCCGCCTATTTCCGCCGTGAAGCAGTAATGCGTTTCGGTTCGAATGGTGGGGTAGCCGTTGTAACTATACTGAGACCTTAGAACTTATATCTCAAGATGGGTGGCGCATTTACGTTGTAGATGTCTATGGGCTCCAGTAACTACTTAACATCAGGTGGGCTGTGAGCTCTTCCACACATCTAAGCAATAAAAAATAATAATAATAATAAATTGAAATAAAATTAATTTAACTAGTGGTCCCGCAGTAGTCGAAACTCGACTATAATTAATTGAAATTATAGTTTTGAACATTATTATGGTTCTTTTGTCAAAGACTTTACTTCTATAAGACAAATATTATTAAAGATAAACTATAATAAACTATTCTCAATTTAACACACAGATTCTAAGCAATAACAAAAAGTATACAGTAAACAAAGAGTATTTCTATGTGTGTGTGTGTGTGTGTCAAATACATGGTAGCGTGTGTAATGTTTTTCTTATTGATTTAATGTATTATTAATGTAAATAATTTAAATAAAATATTAGCATTCTGCACTCCTTCTCTATATTCTCTATAAGTGTGGGAAATTTCATATTCCTTCGTCCGCGCAATTTTCGTAAAAAGGGGTACAAAGTTTTGGTTCACGTATTAATATATAGATTGATTAAAATTAATCATCAACAGTTACCAATATAACCATTAGATGGGACGTATCGGTTGTCAAATACAAAAAAGAGGGAATCGAATCGATATAATGAGAGAAGCTTAACCGCCATAAAGACAATTCAATTTTAAACGTAAGACTGTCAATCAACCACATTGTTTAAATTTCAATGCGTTCACTCAAAAAATAACTAAAAAAAATCTACAACGGCCTTCGATGAACAATAGTATTTTTGATCATAGATAATGGCTTATTATTTAGACATGAGTTTTATATCAAAAAGAGCTTCACTAGGATACGTGATTAAACTATAATAGCCGTGAGAAAAGAAAAATTTAAAACTTATAGGACTGGATAACAATGCATTATTAAGCAATTTAATTTTATTCTATTCAAGGAAAATGATATATTCTGATCGTGATATAAAAATTTAAGAAATAGTGAATACGATTACTGATGGTAGTACCTCTTGTGAGTCCGCGCGGGTAGGTACCACCACCCTGGCTATTTCTGCCGTGAAGCAGCCGAATTTATTTAAAAGATGAAATGTCTCAATAATGTTGCGCGGCTAGCCAAAAATATACCCAATAGCTGGAAAGGTAATAGATTCGCATAAAAAAAAATACTGGTATTATCAGTGCGTTTTAAATTGAAAATGATTTATGTTATGTATGATATAATTCTGGTATCCAGAATAAAACAAGGCAGTGCGCCAACTGCTCGACAAGATTTTTTCAAGTCTTCCAATTCGAATGTTTATTTGAATCATTAACCCAAAAATAAGTGTTTGATATGTAGCTGTGTTTTTTTACTCTACTATTCGTTCTAGAGTACGGGCTTGTGGCTGTAAATTAGAATAAATATGTATATTATGTACAATTATTGAAATAAATACATATAAATCATACAGTGCCTTTTCTGCGTTGTTTGTCAGCCGTTCACTAACATAACAATAACAAAACAAAAGAAGATTTATCGCATAGTAGGCGAACTTCAGTCATGAGGCTAAAAACTAATGATTTTAAATCACCGAAACAAAACAGCAGATACAAAACAGAAGTAATATTACATAATTAAAATAGAAAAATAGGACGAAAACGAGCTCTTCCCACGAAATGTTGTAAATAATTGCTTACTTCATCATATACCGTACATAATAATATGTCGTACAAGCATTCCTTCATTGATTTATTATTAATCTCAATATTGCTTTTTTAGAATGCAGGGATTGCAAGCGTCCCAGACTTTAGTCCCAGAACTTATATCTCAAGGTGGGCGGCGCATTTACGTTGTAGATGTCTATGGGATCCAGTAACCACTTAACATCAGGTGAGCTGTGAGCTCGTCTACCCATCTAAACTATAAAAATAAAAAAAGATGTTTGGTGTCGTAGGGCCACCGGATAAGAACGAAGTTCCATATTATAGAAATATTAATTTTAAGTTCTTATCGAGGTATAAAGAAAATAAAACTGGAGGTTTCGCAACCACTCACGGCCATTCGGTAACGGCGAACTTATTGTGGTACACTTCATTCACGGTTGTTTGCATAAGAGTTAGTATATTGCGCAAACGAACGCTCTGAGATCGTGGTCAATGAATGATAAAAAAATATGTTATTTTTTGTACGTTATTACAATGTTAAGTCGTACACTGTGTTCTTTACTAATAAAAATCTTACGTTACGGACGTTTTTCCCGGTTCGGGTACCCCTCCGCATCGTCCCATAAAGAACTTCGTTCCAAAAATAAGAATAAATTAGCCTTAGAACGAGTGTGCCCGAGAACTTAGCCAATGTCAATTAATCATGTTTCTCTGTAATGAAAACACTTGTAGATTTTCAGTGATGCATTACATTTATGTGATGTGTTTACTCACATGCACAAACACAGGATGAGTGCGATGATGTGAGTCTTCGTGCTGGCTTTGGTCGTGATTTTGGTCATGACCGACGCGTGGCACGATGGACAGGTTACCTGTGCTGGATCTGGACCGACTGTGACCATCTTGATCTTGAAAAAAAAAACGCAGATATTACTAGCATAATCCTGGATTGACCACTTCGTTTCTGATATGTGCGCCTCTTCGGCTTAATAAAAACATTCAATCTCTCTTCGTAATTCTTCTATCGTTTGCTAGCATTTGAATTTCCATATAATATTGGATAAATGAAGAAATATGCAAATATTGTTAAATTAAAATCATTGTAGAAATAAAAAGATAAATAAAAAATCATGGTTTGCTTCGAATTTTGGGATAGGCCATAAATATATTGACGATAAATTCGAATATCTCACTACTAGTCGCATATTTGTTTTAAGTTTTTACATTCTCAGAGTTTTGAATTTTCAAGAACAAGAATAATAAATAAGAATAAGAATAATAAAGCATATTTTACGATCCTTTACGACATTAGGATGCCCTCTATCCAAACAATTTTGTTCCAATGTCTCATACATGTGAGTACAATCAGCTGCTATACTTGAGTAACTATACTTGAGACCTTAGAACTTGTATCTCAAGGTGGGTGGCGCATTTACGTTGTGGATGTCTATGGGCTTCAGTAACCACTTAACACCAGGTGGGCTGTGAGCTCGTCTACCCATCTAGGCAATTAAAATAAAAATAAAAGCTGCAAAATTTTATGGAAAGCTTACCTTACTTTCTACCCTTTTATGAACACTTGCATCCACGCTAGCAAAACTAAACTAGTTGGCGCTGTTTGTTATATTCACTACATATATACTATACATACTAGATAAAGAGCCAGCGTGAGCTTATTTGCGGTTTTAACTTACAACATTTTCATTTAAAATAATGGCTAAATACCTAACCATGCTATATTGAATATTTTTTAAATAATCAAATTCCTATGATGGATGTTTCTTTGAAATTGATATTCACCGATTCAGTAAAAAAATCATTAATACGATTTCATTCTGAACTAGCAGCCAGCCTAACCTGGCTATGGTCATAATGTTGATACCATATAACTACTATACCTCACAGATGGTGTTGTTTTTGGTCTAATACGTTTTTTTACGCGCCATCCATACACTTTTGCAGCCTCCTGTACGTAATATGATATAGAACAGTTGAACCACATTGCACACCTCGTTACGTTAAGATCTAATCTCACTAAATTCGAAAACGTGCCTTAATCGTTAAATGCCGACTTCCGAAGTTAGAAATAACATAAAATAAACAACGGGCCCCTAACCTTGAAGTTGAGCGGGCCGAACCACCGCGTAGTAACAACGCTGTTTAGTGTTCACTGGATTACAAATTTAGAATCCATTATTGAATACGCACACGCACTCTTCAGTTTTAAAAGCGGTTCTCTTAGCATCACTACATAGTATAAAACAAAGTCGCTTTCTCTGTCCCTATATCTGTCTGTCCCTATGTATGCTTAAATCTTTAAAACTACGCAACGGATTTTGATGCGGTATTTTTTAATAGATAAAGTGATTGAAGAGGAATGTTTATATGTATTATAACATCCATTAAATAGTGAAGAAATCAATAATAAATTACAGTTTCCGAAGCGATGCGAGGGCGGGTCGCTAGTTTCATATAATTTTCTTAGTTTCTCATTGTCTGTTGCTACGTAAACTATGATAAAAGTTTCACACTGAAGTCGTCGTGGCCTAAAGACGTTCTACATCTAAATACTTGTAGAAACACAATGAATATTTATGTTTCTATTAATCGTCCGTACACCTATAGACGCATCAGATGGCTGCGAAAATTCTAGATCGAGAAAGATAAATTAATTATATATCTTCTCCGTCTATTTATCTAGTTTTTGGACTGTGTTAAAACCAAGCAAAATTAAGGCCTAAAGGATATGAGACGTCCGGTGCATTCGTGTTGAGCGATGCACCGGTGTTCGAATCCCGCAGGCGGGTACCAATTTTTCTAATGAAATACGTACTTAACAAATGTTCACGATTAATTTCCGCGGCGAAGGATCGTGTAATAAATATGAAACCCGCAAAATTTTAATTTTCATTTTTCGCTAAGCATAATATAATAATCTATTGTTTTTGATAACGAATTTAACTTTAAATTCAATCAGTCGTTCATAATAGGCCCACATAATTTGTTTGTGTTATTTAACTGGCCAGTATTATTACTGAAGCATGTCACGTTTTTTTTTATTCATTCAGTGATGCTTTGTCTCTAATAATCCTATCCTAGTAGTTTTTGAATAGTCGCTGCCGAATGTCGATGCGTAACGCGCTTATGAGGGGCCCGACTGGGGAAGCACACATATTAATGAACTTGCAATTGTAGTGGAACCAATATTAAATTACCTGTAATTAATATACCCGATACAGCTAATTAACATTACCAATAAATTGTCATAATAACTTTCATTTCACGCGAAACGAGAACATTACGCGCACCTACACTTCTTTGACCTTCTAACATGTATAACACATTAAAGGTGACTCATTATCAACGCAACCAATTACGCCACCTCGTAATCCAAACATAAACACTAACCACTATTTAACATCTATCAGTATGTTCATGAAAACTGCCAATTATTACAAAGAAGTTTTAAAGTCATTCAATAATTCAAAGTATGCGAGCGAACCTACGCTATTAAAAATTCCTATCCACGCTTGTGCCCACGCTCAAGCAAATCAAAAGAATGTTATGATACTTTAGTGTTTATTACAGCATAACAAATTTTGCAAGTATCGCTTAGTCCCTCTTTTTCTACCTATGCTGATAGCCTTGAGAGGCTACATCAGCTTCTCCTTGACGTGTAAGTGAGCTCACCTGACTCAAACCGGGTGTGTTGCTAGCACTGGTCCTAGCAAGAGCAGTGCTTCGCAGAATTTAACACCGGATCGGAATCGCGACCCACTGAGAAGATCCGGCGAGAAACTCAGTGGGCTGTGTCTATGGGCTAATTCACTCGCCGAGCCCTTTGTCGCAAGCGACGGGTTCGACGAGGACAGTGACCGGTGCTTATGGTACCTCAAAGCACCTTTAATGGATCGGAAAGATCCGTAATGACGTGCTTAGGGTAACGTGGACTGTTTACCATTCGGTCTACAGGATCGCCACGATCACAGTCGACCGCTCACCAAGAGAATTAAGATCGAAGGCGCGTTGCACAGGGGTGACTGTTAACCTACCCTACGAGCCTGATTTATAACTGCTTCACAGCCGAATGGTTTCTGTGTGTCCCATCCTGGTTTACGGTAGAATTAAGTATGATGGTAGTACATATCTGTGCGATTTACTGGTGGTAGGACGTCTTCTGTGTCCGCACGTGTAGGTTCCACAACCTTGCCTATTTCTGCCGCGAAGCAGTAATGCGTTTCGGTTTGAAGGGCCGGGCAGCCGTTGACTGTAAAAACTGAGACCTTAGAACTCATGTCTCAAGGTAGGTGACGGCATTTACTTTGTAGATGTATATGGTCTCCGGTAAACACTTAACATGAGGTGGGTCGTGAGCTCATCCTTCCATCTAAGCAATAAAAAAATAAAAAGATTTATAATACACCAGTAAATAATGAAATAAAAATCAAATTATACGATACTACAATGGTAGTATTTAATGATAAATTCATCATAGATAGTAATACTTATCATAATATATTATAATAGCTTCAAAGAAAGTAATCACATAATATTATTACAATGACCAAACTACCGTGTGACCTAGAGCGGTGATAAGTGTTTTCGCTGAGACTGTTTTTTTTTTCTAAAAATATAATTATGTACATACAAAATGATAATTAGAAACGAAAATAATAAATAAACTTAATTTCAATGAATAGTACGACTAGAAAACGTATCAACTCTCTTGACACCAAAAATTAGGGAGGCGTATGGAACGCATAAACCAGAGCTCTCAAACGACAAACCACGGTAGGCCGAGGATTCGTAGACATACGGTATATGTATTAATAATTATAAACGTAATAGTAATATATTTGCTATGACAATAACCGCAGTGACATACTATTTAATGCGACAAATAAAATAGTTCAAAGTAAATGCGTACGTCCGTGTTTATGAACAATAAAAGAATGGCGTGAGGTAGCCCTTAATTACTTAGTCTTTCCATAAGCATTGTTACAGAAAAAAAATACATCCTTGCATGAAACATTTATTTATTATAGCAGAGATTCATATAATACATAGTTTATATAGTAGTATAGCGATACCCAACCTGCGGTACGCATACCCCGGAGGGTACGCCAGGGTACATGAAAATTATATTATACTTGCAATGGCGGAAGTAGTGGGCCGCTAAAACAGTTAACTTAATTAAACATTATTATAATGTCTTCGGTCTACAAAATGTAGCATAAAATGAATCTTCTAACTAATAACTTTCGAAGGTGTTAGGTATCAAAATTGAGTGGTAAAATATAGTACATTCGTTTATAATATACGGCTTGTCAAAGAGTGAGTAAGAAAGTACTTGTTAAAAGAAATGAGACGCATTTTAGATCAGAGGAGGGGCACTTCGGATTCGACTAATAATACCGAGCGGATGAAGCGTTTGGCTCATTACCTAGTTTTTGTAATGCGATCATAGCAATTTGCTTCTCTTTATCGTCCCATTTCATTTTAATATCACAGGAATAAAAACATCGGCGGGCAAATGAGAAAAGAAAACAAAATGAAGACTGTATTTTTATTTTTTTATTTATTGCGTAGATGAACGAACTGACATCCCATTTGTTGCTAAGTTATTGCTGAGACCGTAGATGTCATATGGTGTCAATGATCATACCAGCAGTGATTACTTAAATTATAATTTTTGTAAATATATTTTATGATAACACTGTTATTCATCATAGTAAAGTCGTTCTGTGAACACGAAGCTTTAATTACTAGGAAAGTATAGTACTAGTATAGATTCTGATAGTATACGGACTAAATATCTAATCCCTTAAGCTGTGACTGCCCTTATTTATTATACGAGAATGGATGATTCCAGATTGAATTGTTTATGGCCAGACTCTGTAGATTTAATACTTGGACATACAGACTCGTCATATTGGAGTCGTCATTGTCTATTAGATAAGAAATACTAGTAGCGTCTAATAGGAAAGCGGATATACAGTTACAATATACTAGAACCTCATGCCTCAAAGTCAATGTTTCAAAGGCATTCAGCTTGTGACGTCTTTGGACTCCAAAAACGTCTCAACATCAAATAGGTCGAGAGCTCATCTTTTAGAATAACAGCTACTATTTTTAATTTCTCTAGACGGATAGACGAACGAACTCACAGAATTCATTATCATAACGACGTGTTTGTAGAATCAAAGTCAAAAACAATTTTCAGCATCCAGCGGCTTGACTGTACATTACTCCATGAACAACGATGACAGCTTACCATCAGTTGGACAGTATGCTCATCTATCTAGAATTGTAAAAAGTAAAAATAAAAAAAATCTACCGTATTTTTATTCATTCATTCTTACTGTATATCTAAAGTAACAGACCTATAGAAAATATGATATAGAAAATACAAACTTGAATTTTGATACAAGTTTTTTTTTTTTGTTATACCGTAAACAAAACCACCCACGTATTAAATGTCTGTTTAACAATATTGAATGAAAAACATAAAAATTCTGTTTGTATTATGAGTAGTAGCGGCGCGTACTTAACGATGTATTGAACTGCGAAACAGAACTTCCTGATTTATAAAAAAAAAAAAACCCAACGACAACAAGAGAAAAAATAAATTCGTTTTCGAACGCGCGTAAAGTTCACCGCCCCTTCAATGCCTCCTTCCGTTTATATTTTTAATTAATACGAAATAATTTAATTTGGTTTTGAGAGAGTACCTACTCGTAACGCGAATTTATTAAAAAGGTTCAGTCAGCAATAAAATGTAATCCGGATGTTAGCTTCGATGATACGGGTCACGGTCGTCGTTCGACACAACAAAAACTCCCTCGCAAATTAAGGTCAGACCAACCCAGTTTCGCTAATGGCTGCTTCCCTGTGTCCTTGTATGGTTTTGTGGCGACGCTCAGGCGGCCGCCAATGAAACCATGGCTGAGGGATGTTTGTGTAACGTTTGTTTGTATTAAAGCAATGTACCGAGTTTAACTAACCCATTCCGTGTCACGTGCTACTTCGAGATTCTATATTAAAATAGAACGCGTACCGGTATGTGTTAGCGCGTAAATAAAAAATATGTATACTATAAAAAAAAAGATCCATGAATAAATATTTTACACAGATAGCGGATAATAAGCTCAACCAAAAAGAACCCAGAAGTTTTGTCAAAATATTTTACACATTCGATGATCTAAAAACAATTTGATTTGATGCGTGCCAAAAATTTTGTTAATGACGTGGCTTTAGAGGAACACTATCCGCTCGACGCGAAAAATAAACTGATTTCACAGTTTAGTGTTTAATGTGTAAGAAAATTGGGATTTCGTTTCGATTTTGATGGAACTCAACCTACACATCAAACAGAGCGCAATCATAGAAACAAGGAAAACTTTTTTTTTTCACCTATGCTGATAGCCTTGAGAGGCTATTTCAGTTTCACCCTAACGTTTGTAGGTGAGCTCACGGGGCTCAAACCGGAGAGTTGCTAACACTGACCCTAGCAAGAGCAGTGCTTCGCAGAATCTACCACCGGATCGGAAACCCGACCCACTGAGAAGATCCGGCGAGAAACTCGGTGGGCTGCGTCTGTGGGTTAATTCGACGAGGACGGTGACCGGAATAATATGCACGAAATATCAACTGCCTTGTAAAGAAACTTTATCCGGAAATTATTATTTTAATACATATTAACATCACTTAACACGAATTAATAATTTATTTTGCTTATTTTGCGATGATCCTTTTCAAAACTACCAGCATTATTAGAGCATGTCAAGACGCTAAGTCTACCACAAATAATCGAATATTTTCTGTAATATAAAAAACCCGCGTAATTGAAGTAAAAAAAAAACTCATTCAACAATATCATTCGCCGGCGTTTCACTTTCACGAAAATTGTTTGTTACAACTTGAAGTTACGATCACATTATCCATTATTGTATTACATTAAACATAGATAGCTTCCTAGAAATTCAAATAAAATATAGACACTTACCGATCAAAACTCTCCACTACACAATACGAGAGGCTAAAGATGAATATATATTTTTTATTTATTTTTTCAAATAACGCTACTACGCATGCGTGTTGTGTGCAGACGACTGACGCCAGTTGAGTCGTTATATCAACTAATTCACGAGTAAACTAGTTGGCCCGCGACCGCTTTCATATTGCAACCACGCCTATATACACCTCAATGGATTAAAGCAGAATCCATTGCCTTACTGACATCATAAACAACGACTTAAAGTTGCAAAAAATCGATATCTACTTGTTCTTTGATATGTAAAAGCCAATTTCGAAAGAAAAAACAGTCAGATTTGTGACGGAAATGAACGCAAGCAATCTTAATTATCAATTAATTGACTGCGAATGGTCGGCGATAAACATTTTTTTTCTCTTAGATTAGCTGTATTTATGGTGAAAATTGTAAGAGATTTACCGATTACGTCGCATTTTCATGCAGCAAGCTCAATGAAGTTAAATAATTAAAAAATTACATCCATTCAATGATATCGCGGTGACATAATTTGAAAAATGCTTGTGACAGGCATCGACATTCGTATAAAAAAAACTAGATTCACATAACCGATAAATACTAAACTAGTCTTTGTAATTTTGTAAGTCAATTCAACGTCGTCTACATATAATCTAGAACAATGATTCTGAAAGAGTGTGCCGCCGCACTGTTGTTTGTCGGCAAATTATGAAAATATATTTTGTACTGATTATACATATTTCTTTCTTTAGGAGTAAAGTTAAAATTGAAAACAGTACATATGTATAAAAATATGAATATGTTGAAGTATTCAATAATATAATTCGAAAGTAAATAAACACACATAATTTTAACAGGATTACACAGTTAAATAAATCTTTAAAAAAATTCAAATAACTATATTTTTCTTTCTTTAAAAATTGTGCGATAAATATATCTAGGTTGATCATCAATTCTTTCTTTTTCTATTGCTTTTTTTTCCCTACCTAAGCTGGTAGCCTTGAGAGACTATTCCAGCGTAACCTTAACTAGTAGGTGAGCTCAAGGGGCTCAAACCTGACGACGTTGCTAACACGAACCCTAGCATGAGCCGTGCTTCGCAGAATCTACCACAGGATCGGAAATGCGACCCACTGAGAAGATCCGGCGAGAAACTCAGTGGGCTGTGTCTGAGGGTTAATTTACTCGTCGAGCCCCTCGTCGCAAGCGACGGGTTCGACGAGAACGGTGACCGGTGCTTGAAGTACCTAGAAGCACCGTTAGTGGATCGGGGGGATCCGAGATGACGTGGGCGACGTCGACTGCTTTCCATTCTTTCCGCAGGATCGGGAATGTAGTTACCGTCGGCCACGATGAGAGGGTTCTCGTGTCGTGCCGCTTTATCGAAGTGGCGCATCGGCGCCGACTGCAGATACTTACTGATGGACTCTAAGTCCAGGTCGTCATGGAGGTTGACGTTCCTGACGAACCACGGGGCTCCGACGGCTATCCTGCAAAAACGGGATTGAATGATTTGGAATGATTTTTAGTGAGTGCGGGCCGCGTGAGCGAACACTACACTTGCATAGGTCATGGCGGGGCGTATGCAAGTTTTGTAGAGTGTTACCTTATTTCTAAGGGACATTTTACTTCGCCTTCATATCATCGGGTAGAGACGTCCTAAAATGAAGGCGGCACGGTCGCGTATACCGTCTTTATAATAATATGGGAGCGGAATGTCGTCCTTTTTCTATTGCAAAACCATCTATATGGATACAATAGCTAACTACTGAGTATTAATTACAATACATCATGGCGATTGTCGGCCATCTTGTCACGTCACCGACCTAGCCTCAAACTAGGAAGGCCGCGAGGGCGTTGGCCCATCCTAACTAATAAAAATAAAACTTTTACCATCCTATTTATTCTTGATAGTAAAATTAATCACAGCCCCCAATTCGATTGATCAATTCGAGAATTATTAAAATCAATACGCTAAAAACAGAATTTTTAAACGTTTTATTGTCACACCATTCCGAGCCGAACTTAATTTTGGTGTCTGATACACGTGACCACAATACCGGGCACGTGTAACGAAAATATGTATGACATCATTCTGTTAAAACTCGCACAAACGTCGAGCTATCCTCTGACTGGTAACACAGCTTAATATTATTTTTTATTACATTACTATCATAGTACAAACTATTGTTTTGTCAGTAAATATTTTTAATTATAATTCGAAGTCGTCGTGGCCTAAGAGATAAGACGTCCGGTGCATTCGTGTTGAGCGATGCACCTGTGTTCGAATCTCAGGCGGGTACCAATTTTTCTGATGAATTATGTACTCAACAAATGTTCACGATTGACTTCCACGGTGAAGGAATAACATCGTGTAATAAAAGTGAAACCCGCAAAAGTATAATTTGCGTAATTACTGGTGGTAGGACCTCTTGTGAGTCCGCGCGGGTAGGTACCACCGCCCTGTCTATTTCTGCCGTGAAGCAGTAATGCGTTTCGGTTTGAAGGGTGGGGGCAGCCGTTGTAACTATACTGAGATCTTTAGAACTTATATGAACTTATATCTCAAGGTGGGTGGTGCATTTACGTTGTAGATGTCCATGGGCTCCAGTAACCACTTAACACCAAGTGGGCTGTGAGCTCGTCCACCCATATAAGCAATAAAAAAAAATAAAAAAAATAACTTTAAACTTGAATTGTCATATTTAAATATGACTTTATGTTATTGTTGTTCATTAACATCGGTATCAATGCTTTATCGGTGGACCTCTTGATATATGTATTTTAATGTCAATGTATGTAATAAATATAGGAGCAATAGTCATACGTAAATAAGAAAAAAAACATAATAAATATTTTGTCTTAAGTGATTGGCGTCGAACTCATACAAATATAGACGTGATCATGAATTTATGTATACATGTAAACACGGAGTACATACTAAACATAATGATTTACGTCATGTCAGTTTTTTAGTGTCTCCTAAAACAAGGAACCTTAAACATATCCAATCAACAAAAACAAAGGTAA
Organism: Bombyx mandarina; assembly: GCF_003987935.1. The sequence continues at coordinate 1,085,211 of NW_021011501.1, forward strand.
TTCGTTAATTAATTATTGATTTACTACTAGGTACTGTTTCGAACAATGACGTAGACGTTTAAGAGCGCAATAATTTCTACAGCAAACCTACTCGAATCAGACATTCCTTAGCTTAAGCTCTTAAGTCCTAGAAACATATTCTGATTAAAATTATTTTTACGTTAAAAGGGTTTTATTTTTTAATTAATCACAAAGTTTATTTTGGTTACGTTCAACACGAGACTAATCATTCGGAAATTATTAAACAAATGTCTCTTGAAGCATAGTATGTTTTATTTGTGACAAAAAATAAACGAAATGAATAGAATCCACATGCGAGTGTTGAAACTATTGATGTGGCCAAAAAAGGCAATTTAGATATGTGTGGGTGTGTTCACGTCCCTGAGGGCTTGTAACATGTCAATCAACACCTAGAATTTGTTCAAATTTGTATTCTCAACAATTATAAACATCAATTAATTACAGTATAAAGTAAGCGTAGAAGTCTGGAAATGTTTTGCGGAGCCGTGGACGGTAGTCAGCAAAATATTTAAACAGCAAAGAATAATATCTCAGTCGTCCGTCACTATCTTCTTTTTTTTCTACACCTTATCCCAGTAGGTGGGGTCAGCACAGCGAATTTTTCTCTTCCATTCTCTTCTACCAGCCGTCAGCTCAACACTAACTCCTCTCTAATATCGTCATTCACACAATCCATCCATGTCTTATTAGGTCGACTCTTCCCCCTCTACTTTGCACTACCATTTCCATCCATCTCCTAGTCACATACATCTTCTCTCTACGCATCACATGTCCATTTCACGCTAACTGTCCGTAAAAGAACACAAGATCAAACCGTAAATAGTGGTTATAGATATGTATAAATTATGTATTGTTTTGTACAATTTAGATCATCGTTCACATCAAGCTACTGTTATTTACTTTGCACCGTAAATGTCATGATTAATAACTGACAGGAAATTAATATACTCATATAACGTGTTTGAATTTTATCATTCGAAAGCCTTTTAACAGTTTATCAATTGCTTAATTTACTGAGCGTCCATGAATAGAGGTAATTGATGTATGTACGAAAATAGCAATACTGACAGAGTCCCTGTATTTCCTTTTTGTTTTATCTTTAGGCTGTTCACGGTCTTCGTCAATATTCAGTATAGTTTTGATTGTATATAAACAAACAACTAAACGCGAAGTTGCTATAGCGGTTAGCTTTGATGTAAGAAGTCGACGAACAAACCTGGATGCTATTTAAAAAAATATGTAAATAATAATTGAAAAAATACAAAAATGGAAAGTTTTTTTTTATTGCTTAGATGGTTGGATGAGCTCACAGTCCACCTGGTGTTAAGTGGTTACTGGAGCCCATAGACATACACAACGTAAATGCGCCACTCACCTTGAGATACAAGTTCTAAAGTCTCAAGTATAATTATATATACAATTAAGAAACTGTTAGAATAACTAGTAAAAATAAACACGCAGCTTTGACCTTCGGAATCTCCAATAATGTACGGTCCAATTTTTTTTAGAATTAATTAAACAAACGATATTTCAACTATTATGTTTTCTATCCCATATACAAGACACATGTCATCAAGGTTAAAGTCGTATCTTGTTCGTCGTAGATATCATGGAAAATTAATTGTAGAAAAAGGACAAGCAATTGTAGGCTTTGTTACGTTCTGCATTAGATGTATTTTTTTAACGTTTCATCATCTTCATATCTTCTATATTCTTTTATATTCACAATACCTACTCTATAGGTTATGCAATACATAGTCCAATTCGCCGGATATAGGAATTTAGCTTATGAAATAACCATTGTTTTTAATTTGTTTATAAGCGAATATGTGGACGTACATACGTGATAAATATTGTCGTATATCGTCAATGATTTGTTGAAACTGTTTAACTGGACACAACACTGCCTCATTATCATCCATGAAACTCATGAAAGACAAGAATAAAATAATAGTTAAAAAAATCTTTACCCTATAGATACAAAACATGATACATTAGCAATAGATACCTACATAAAAATTATCATTATTACCACAACATTTGATAAACTCTAAAGTTCACGAAGCAAATAAGGAGATACTGTGCGTATGTACCTACGTATGTAATAGAACTTAATATTAATAGAGATATTTATTTATTAAACCAAAGTAAAAAATACATCATATACATAGGTCATATTTTTGAATTCGCAATCTGAAGCGACCGTGACACAGCGCAGGTCTAAATCTAGTACGGCGGCACTGAACATTTCCTGAATTAACGAGTGACACAACATTACTATTTAACATTAGTATTTATTGCTTTTCGAAGTATTCTCCGTGAAACACATTGACACATTTTTCCATACGATGGAACCAATCATTGAAGCAACCATTCCATTCGGAAGTTGGGGTCTCCAAAATGGCCGTTTTGTAGGCGTCCACAGCTTCTTCAGGTGATGAAAATCTCTGTCCACGCAATTTATTCTTTATTTTAGGAAAAGTATAGAAATCATTAGGGCTTAGGTCGGGGCTGTACGGCGGATGGTCTAATAATTCTATGTTTTCTTGCTCTAAAAACTCTTTTGTTCTGTGTGCGGTGTGAGAACTCGCATTGTCGTTATGGTGGATGATGCGGCGGTTGCAGTTCTTTGTCCCTCAAGAGGAATATTAGGTGTAAGTATAATCTACATAAAAATATTAAACTTAAATTATAATTATTTAGCTCTATTCTACTGTATCATCTAAATTATCTAATGTTATCGTCTAAATATTCTGACATAGTATAGTAAGCCTTATCTAATAAAAATACTAATGTCGCTTAGTTACAAAAGGCGTGTATATAAATTTTGCTTGCTTTTAACACAGTCCAAAAACTAGATAAATAGATGAGGAAGATAATGAATTTATCCTTCTCTATCTAGAATTTTCGCAACCACCTGATGCGTCCATAGATGTACAGACGATTATTCTTTTTATCTCTATATATAAAAATGAACTGCTGTTCGTTAGTCTCGCTAAAACTCGAGAACGGCTGAATCGATTTGGCTAATTTTGGTCTTGAATTATTCGTGGAAGTCCAGAGAAGGTTTAAAACGTGAAAAAATATGAAAATGCTTGGAATTATAAATTATTGTAAAAACAAACAATTTTGTTTTTTCTTAGATGTGTCCCCTTGATGTGTTTTTTATTTATCGATTGAGGCACTACGAAGTCTGCCGGGTCAGCCAGTAGAAACATAAATATAAGTTGCGTTTTTACGAGTATTAAAAAAAAAAATGTCCATTAGTAGTGACCATATGGTCGCATTACTACAAAAATCTGTTTGGATTATATTACTTGCTTGTTATGACGTCATGGAATGTTAATACACAGCAATATAGACACAACTGCTCGACAACTTCATAATATACTGTTAATATAACATTATGGTCAGAGTACAGATAACACGAATCCAATAATTCATGGAATGAATACAAATTTCTTTTATATAATTTTCAATTTTCTGCGTCAACTTGTCCTTCCTTTGGAGTAGATACCGTTTTCAAAAACGGTATTTTATGCAGAAAAAAATAGCCTCCTTAAAACTCACCTACGGCATTTAACTTTGTTCTAGACGCTTCTTCGATTTTGGCAACAATTGAAAATCACTGACAGTGAATTACGTACAGTACTGTAGGTGTTAATATCAAAGACAACGAAACATGAAGATGATCGACACTTCTGATCTATGTGAGTTATTGTAATAAAACAGACACGGGTGATGCGCTTGTGAAACTTCGTATCTTTGCTTCAGCACACAGACATTTACTACCATAAGGCAGACATAAGCCTTTTTTATTCCTTATATGGGTGGACGAGCTCAGCTGGTGTTAAGTGGTTACTAGAGCCCATAGACATCTACAACGTAAATGCGCCACCTACCTTGAGATATATGTTCTAAGGCCTCAGTATAGTTACAACGGCTGCCCCACCCTTCAAACCAAAACGCATTACTGCTTCACGGCAGAAATAGGCGGGGTGGTGGTATCTACCCGTGTGGACTCACAAGAGGTTCTACCACCAGTAATATCACCCCAAGCCTCCCCCAATCTTCGCCACATCGATCGGCCCTGCGCTGCAAGGATCCAACGGAACCCTGCGATCTCAATAGGTCGTTGGTTCACCTAATGGGAGAAGTATCCACGCTACGTCTTCCTGTACGTGGTCGCCACTCGAGACCTTTTCGATCCCAGCAATGTGCCCTACCCACTGCCACTTCAACGTCGCAATCCTTTGGGCTTTGTCGGCTACCAACAAAACTTGGTAAGGAGAGCGTAACTGAGGATGCTTCTCATAAGGATGTGTCAATTTAATACAGCAGCAATGGCTAGAGGTAACTTGGGTCGTTTCCTTATAAAGGGTCTCAAATCGGTGATTGAATAAAATTTAGACATTATAAGTATTAACAACTTATCTTAACAGGCCAATCACGTAAATACGAGTTAATGTTACTACACAACTTTTGAATAGAATAACTTGTAATATAGTCTAACCAAATCAAGATACGCAAAGGGACATTAAGACATGTATGCCAGTGCTAATTGCTACATACTTAAAAATATTTTGTCAAGTTGACAAGAAAACAGAAGGTAAGTAAATAAAAATTGTTTATATTTTAATCCTACTAAATCAAATGTATATTATTATCTTATGTAAGTTCCTAAAAATGCGCTGCAATTAGGGCAATAATGATTAGCGTTGTTGCAAGAATTCATACAGTAGGGAACGCAAACACACGGCCAGCAACTGAAATAAATAAAACAATACTGTAGGTGGCATATAATTCATTCAATAAAACCATCGCCTAGTACTATGCGGCTACAGACTACAGGCTACAGGCTACAGGCTACAGGCTACAGGCTACAGGCTACAGGCTACAGGCTACAGGCTACAGGCTACAGGCTACAGGCTACAGGCTACAGGCTACAGGCTACAGGCTACAGGCTACAGGCTACAGGCTACAGGCTACAGGCTACAGGCTACAGGCTACAGGCTACAGGCTACAGGCTACAGGCTACAGGCTACAGGCTACAGGCTACAGGCTGCAGGCTACATATAGACACTTTTTTTTTTCGGGGTTTTTTCCTACCTATTCACTGGTAGCTTAAGCGGTTATTCTTTTTTTTATTGCTTAGATGGGTGGACGAGCTCACAGCCCACATGGTGTTAAGTGGTTACTGCAGCCCATAGACATCTACAACGTAAATGCGACACCCACCTTGAAATATAAGTTCTAAGGTCTCAAGTACAGTTACAACGGCTGCCCCACTCTTCAAACCGAAACGCATTACTGCAGAAATAGGCGGGGTGGTGGTACCTACCCGTGCGGACTCACAAGAGGTCCTACCACTAGTAATAAGTAATTCCAGATAAGGGCGGACGGGTAGGTGAGTTCACGGGCTCAACCTGAGAGAATTTGCTAACACTAGCCCTAGCAATAGCACTGCTTCGTAGAACCAACTACCAAATCGGAATCGCAATCCACTGATTAATATAACACAGTAATGACCTCGAAACGTTACACTTCACGCCAAAAATATTTTGCGGTCAATTGGGATCAATTCAACTAATTGTCCGTTTCATAGGATCGGAGCTTCGCTCGTAAACCCATTTTATTAAAATATTAAATTCGTATCTCGTGGCGAAAAACAACAAAATTTATTTTTATTAAGACTTATATCTAATCTGTGTAGGGCTGCCTCATGCTGAGTATTATAATTTTTTGTTCTCAATTCACGTTATATTTAGGCATAGTTTTAAAATAGCTTACCATTTACACTTGTTTCTAACACAATTTTACTAAAGCGACTTATTATTTTTTGTTTATTTTTTACCAGTTTAAAGAATCAGTCTAACCTCAAGGCTTTCTTCGATTAAATCGACAGTATTTTTTCTGAATGAAACAAGCAAATAAAGTATAGGTAGATACTATTTACACTGATAGGTACCACCACCCTGCCTATTTCTGTCGTGAAGCAGGAATGTTTTTCGGTTGGAAGGGTGGAGCAGCCGTTGTAACTATACCTCAATAATTTAATGCTCTAATAATTTAAAACTGAAACCTAGAACTCATGTCTCATGGTGAGTGCCAAGATTAAAATTGTTAATGGGCTCCGGTTACCACTTAACACCAGGTGGGCCGTGATCTCATCCACCCATCTAAACAATAAACAAATGCTCCAGAAAAGTGTGGCAGCCCTATTTTCACACATATGGGAGTTCAGTGTCAACTAATTAAAATAATAAACAAATAGATCGTGTTGATCTGGCCGTTAATTCAGTTGATAAAATTCATTAAAATTTATGCATTGAATGTATTAAAATTCTACAAAAATTAAATCATTACTTTAACTTAATTTAACCAGACAAACGAAAGACCGACACGACAATACACGTAAAGTATTTGAATGCTAATATACACATACGTAGTGAGAATACCATCGAAATAATGTTATAATTCGTAAAACCGGTTTAGACGTTCATGCGTGCCCCAAGTTACGATTCTCCTGCACGCCGATACCGGCCCGGCACACATTCCAAACAAGAACAAGGCTTAAGTACAATTTTAAATTGATTCAAAAAATCTCTATTGTAAACGTCGCGGCCTGAAGGATAAGAATCCCGCTGTACTTCTATGAGCGATATGACTTTCTGGTACAGTCGTGTTCAAATCCGACGAGCATTTACCATTTTTAAGCTATTGCATAGCTTCTATCGCAGGCCTTGAGCGCGGCGACTGAATCAAGAAATTCCGTAACGAAAATAACCTGACACCCGCACTACACCTACTATGTAGCTCGCGTTCAACACATTCACACGTTGCGCTGGTGTAGTGTTTGTGAATAAGCGCGGGGCGTGACGTCGCACTGAGCATCATGAAAAGTCTGCCCATCTCTCTCTCACGCGGTCTAGCTTATGAGTGTGAAGGGGACAGTTAATGTTTTGCTTTTGTTAATGTGTATAAATATAGCGTGGTGTTATTTTTATTATTGTTTTAATATTAAATTATTATTATCTAATTGTAATTGAATAAGTTGATAAAAAATGCTTTGCAATAGCTTTACCGCGGCAGTTCCCGAGTGCCACATGTCTTTCTTTTTTTTTTATTATTATTAAACACCTACTTAATTAGCACACGTACGCGATTTATTTCAACGATGTATGAAAAATATCGTGTCATGAGATTTATAGTCTAAAAAATATTATGATTAGTCTAATTACTGATGGTAGGACGTGCTATGCGTCCGCTCCATACATACCACCAGTCTTGACGATTACTGCCCAAAAAATTACTGAATTAGTTCCGGTTTTAATACTTTGAGAGCCGTTAAATTAAGACTAACGAATAATGATAATGCAATATTAAATGTAGTTGAGACTAAGACAAGACAAGACCAAGACAAGGTAGCGGCGTTCAGGTTGTGGTGTCTATATGGGCCATGAGGCTATTGATCTGTCTACTCAAGAAAAAAACTAGCACATAATTATATTCAATTATCTCATCAAACTGGGGGTATACTTACAAAAATACGCATAGTAATATCGCAATTATATGAGTCCTTGAGGTAGCTTTACGTTCAATCCTGGTCTAGATGTCGATGTTACATGATGGACAAACCATGGAGACCATGGTCATTTCATGTTCTGATTCTGTAAAGAAACAGTTTAACAAACAGAGATCCTTTATGTCGATACTATTGGGTTTTCTTGTATATTGTAATAATAATTTGATTTATACCTTGAAACCTATATATCGAATTTAAAATAAGCTATTTTTTTGTCAATTTATTTTGGGATTCTAATCCATTTCGAATTCAATTTTGAAAAGTAAACGTTGCTGGAAGTGAGTCTTTTGGCAACATAGAAAACGCATTAAAACTAATGAATCATAAAGTCAGGGCGTGCCCATCAGCCATTATAAAAACAAAACGCGTGTTGGTAGGTACTATAAATGTATGTTTCATTTTAATAATACTCTACATTGTTATTCAACGGGATAATGTTAAATTCACAGATACATATGTGATATTAAACGTTATTTCATTGTGATTGCCGAAATTAAAATTTTTTTCAAAAAACAATTGAATTTAAAAAGTTAAATTATGCTGTCTTTTCACAAAAAAGGCAGATAAAAAAAAATGGAATGATTCGGTAACTTCGGCGTCAGAGCACTCCAGATTTTCGTTGTTTTTGTGATTTGATTGATTGATTTTAACCAGCTTTTAAATCCAATCCGTGTTTCACCATTTTTCTTTTTAAATTAAAAACCCTATAAACAAATACCAGCTCTGGCGTCGAATAGATTTAAAATCACACATGGTATCCGATTTTCAATTTTACGTTATATAAAACCGGTAATCAGATGCTAAACTCAAACACTACAAAAGTCTCCTTTTTGATACAACGTTTAATTACAAAACCAAATATCAACATTTAAAAGAACCACTGACGTTGAATATTTATTTTAATAGAGAATTCACGAATATTTCATAACTTACTAGATAGAGCACGCTTTGAAATTAAATAAAAATTGCTATCGTAACTTCGATCAGTATGTCACTGGAGAATGCTATATGTTTAAAATACACTGCTTTTGTAATGAAAACAAGTTAAGGCGTGTACATCTAGACGAGTCAATATTTTTTGGTTAAGATTATGAATATTAATGATTTATTGTTCTATTCACCACGCAACATATTGAGTGTAAATATCGAATTGTATTTATCTAGATATACGTACTCAACAAATGTTCACGATTGATTTCCACGGTGAAGGAATAACATCGTGTAATAAAAATGAAACCCGCAAAATTATAATTTGCGTAAATACTGGTGGTAGGACCTCTTGTGAGTCCGCACGGGTAGGTACCACCACCCTGCCTATTTCTGCCGTGAAGCAGTAATGCGTTTCGGTTTGAAGGGTGGGGCAGCCATTGTAACTATAATTGAGACCTTAGAACTTATATCTCAAGGTGGGTGGCGCATTTACGTTGTAGATGTCTATGGGCTCCAGTAACCACTTAACACCAGGTGGGCTGTGAGCTCGTCCACTCATCTAAGCAATAAAAAAATTAAAAAAAAAAGTTTATAATGCTTCATTAGGCATTTCATCCAATGCAGATATGCTTATATGTTTTCAAAGTACTTCAACGTAAATGTAAAATTGTATTCAACTGTATTGAACATAAATTTAAATTCACTAAACTGTCAATCCGGAATGAAAAGCGAAGACAATGAAATAAAATATCGTTATCCAGTGATGTGTCAGGGCTTCTGCGACATCTGTGACATTGTAACTATACTTGAGACCTTAGAACTTATATCTCAAGGTGGGTGGCGCATTTACGTTGTAGATGTCTATGGGCTCCAGTAACCACTTAACACCAGGTGGGCTGTGAGCTCGTCCACTCATCTAAGCAATAAAAAAATTAAAAAAAAAAGTTTATAATGCTTCATTAGGCATTTCATCCAATGCAGATACGCTTATATGTTTTCAAAGTACTTCAACGTAAATGTAAAATTGTATTCAACTGTATTGAACATAAATTTAAATTCACTAAACTGTCAATCCGGAATGAAAAGCGAAGACAATGAAATAAAATATCGTTATCCAGTGATGTGTCAGGGCTTCTGCGACATCTGTGACATTGTAACTATACTTGAGACCTTAGAACTTATATCTCAAGGTGGATGGCGCATTTACGTTGTGGATGTCTATGGGCTCCAGTAACCACTTGACACCAGGTGGGCTGTGAGCTCGTCCACACATCTAAGCAAAAAAAAAAAAAAAATCTGTCTTTGAGGAAACCTGTATTCTGAACTCATTCATAGTTAATGCTGGAATCAATTGATTTAAATTTAAGCAGCAATCGCAAAATGAACCAATTAAAACTGAGCCAATAATTATGGTATTGACATTAACAATACATTACTAACAGAGTGCCAGCTAACAACTAACAAACGCTTCACTTTAACTGGTGGTAGGACCTCTTGGGAGTCCGCACGGGTAGGTACCACCACCCTGGCTATTTCTGCCGTGAAGCAGTAATGCGTTTCGGCTTGAAGAGTGGGGCAGCCGTTGTAACTATACTGAGACCTTAGAGCTTATCTCAAGGTGGGTGGCGCATTTTCGTTGCACATGTCTATGGGCTCCAGTAACCACGCAACACCAGGTGGGCTGTGAGCTCGTCCACCAATCTAAGCAATAAAAAAAAAGAAAAAAGTACATTATTCTCAAATGAAAACAACTTGGGATCGTGATTATAGAACAATCAACATTCTACTGTGGTAGGGATCTGGAAGTACCTAATTAATTTGCTACCTTCCACACCCTAGTAATTAACCGACTCCAGAACAGGAAGAGATATTTAATTGGACTGTATTTGTCTTTTATGTGTGTTAACCTGAAACTTTTTAAAAAAACTTAAACTTTTTTAGGTGAACCGATTTTTATGTTTATTTATTTGTATTTTTTTAATAATTTGAAGACTGGTGTGGCTCATGTAGTTCGTTAGTCAACCTTAATAATGCAGTGATGTTATTTTCATTTTATTTTGTCAAAGTCGATTTTCCTTATTGTTAATATTATGTAGCATAATTCGACGCTTGAAAGGCAAACGTGACTAAGCGACAATGCGTGAAATTTACCGTTGACTAATTTAAAGTTGAAATACCTGAAAAAAAATTCTATTTTAACGAATCTAGCTGTAGGATTGAAATGATTTTAATAAACCTAGAAATATATTTTTTTTTGCGCATCGAATATGGTTATTGCCTATCATTTATGTACAAAGCATTTATTGTCGCTTAGTCACGTTTGCCTTTGAAGCGTCGAATTATGTTATTGGGTAAAATACTTCTAATTTAGATTTTAAACTATTCAATTAATTTAAGGTCCAGTGTGAAGGAATCCTTAACTAATGCCTCACCGCGATAACTCGATAAACAAATAGATAAAATATTACGTTATCCTTATCATGAACGGCTCTTCAAATTTTATTCACTGAATGGAGTTTGAAAGAATTTCATTTTAGCACAAAACATAAAAGCGTGTATGGTTTTTCACTGTATCTAGAAATGATAGGTTAGTTGATTGTATGTCCAGAAAACAATAGACTATATGTAGGAAGTTTCGAAGAACAGGGGCATCATAACCTATGACGACGACACTAAATTGAAAACGTGAGATCGTAAACTCAATTTCATTGGAATGTGTAATTTCATCTTTATCTTTCCCATCTTTGGGGACTATAGCGAGGAGTGTGTGAGATCGTGGAATTTCCATTGGTGTGACGAAGCCCACAAATCAGTGTTATGCCAACGATACAATAATTTTCGCGTCCAACGTAGTGAAAATGTACAACTTACTGGGTAAAATGGAATGAACTAGCAGAAAAATTGAGCTTCTCATATACAGAGCTAAAACCATAATTATGTTGGACGATTGCAGCTTGCCACTCACTATGCCAAACAAGTGAAATTTTGAAATAATAGAAGATTTCATATGTCTAGGCTCTGTCATAGCTAGTAACGGGCTATGTGAGAAGTTGTGAGAAGTTTACTGGTGGTAGGACCTCTTGTGAGTCCGCATGGGTAGGTACCAGCACCCTGCCTATTTCTGCCGTGAAGCAGTAATGCATTTCGGTTTACTGAGACCTTAGAACTTATAACTCAAGGTGAATGGCGTATTTACGTTGTAGATGTCTATGTGTTTCAGTAACCACCTAACACCAGGTGGGCTGTGAGCTCGTCCACCCATCTAAGCAATAAATAATAATAAAATAAAAAAGGCAGAAACAGAAAGCAGAGGCAGAAGTCTAATGGGCTGGTCGAACTAGATACGCTCTACCCACAACACTTCAAACAATGCCATCCACACAGCTAAAGATAAACTGAGCTAGCTCAAGATAGTCAACGAGGAAGTCGTTCAGAGAGGCCACGACGCTCAGCATTGAGGATTATCAACTCAAAAAGGAATCTCCAAATAAATCGGAGTACAACGTAAATGCGCCACCCACCTTGAGATATAAGTTCTAAGGTCTCAGTATAGTTACGACGTCTGTCCCACCCTTCAAACCGAAACGCATTACTGCTTCACGGCAGAAATAGACAGGGTGGTGGTACCGACCCGTGCGGACTCACAAGAGGTCCTACCACCAGTAATCATTAATTAATCAGTATTGCATAATACTTTTTTGAATTCGAATGAGATATAGATTTTTGAAAAATACTACCTTTCCTATTGAGTCACCAGCTTCCCATCAGTGTCTACAAGCTATCTATAAACCTCGAGACATTACTGAATTACGGTCTGAAGAGAACGCTGTTGGCAGAAATCATTTAAAACCAAATGACTGCATGTCTATCGGGCCATTTAATTCTAGAACTATTTTAAAAAAAAACGAACCTAGTATCAAGTAATACGAAAAGCAAATCCAGCGAAATCGTTATCAGAGTATTTCAGGATAATAGCGACGGCTCTGTATTGTCTGTCGAATCCTACGTCCTTGTTTCATCCAACACTATCCATGCCGGTCCTGAGATTTAGGTAACATAAATAAAACAATTTTTTTATTCTTTTACATAATGTAATAAAATACATTAACTAAACAAATGTGATCAAGAAATACACGAAAATGCAGCTTACAGGCGTAATATTTAAGTATCTTAAACTACAAAGTATGGTCTAAAACGTAGGTACATTAAAGTTTGTTCTTTAAAAAATATAACAAAAATTGTTTTCCATCAAAAATAGTGTAGATTCCATAACATATTGAATTTATTGACAATCAACACTGATAATGTTTTGTTTTGAAAATACCAACATTCAGAATCGTATAGTTGCAGCCAACACTTAGGCAACTAATGACTGAATTTATACATTATACTGTAAAATAAAACTCTGTTTTTATATGTATCCTCAAACACATTTAGACCTATTTGTTCTTCAAGGTAAAAAGCGATATCTATTTAGTGCTATGCTCAGTTCATAGCTCAAAATAGAATTAAATAACAGAACTAGAATGTTATTTTTACAGTTAATGATCTATTGAACCAACTGAAATATTTAGCGATTGTAGCTTCCAATGTACGCGTTGCAATTCGGACAGTAATGGTTTGCATCTTTGCAGGAGTCCGTGCAGTAAGGGATACAAGCACATGGGCAACAACTGAAAAAAAATTAAATACATTCATATTCAAAAGTATACACAATATTTGCATGTCGTCGTGGTCTATAGGATAAGAGGTCTCGTATCAAGCAAAGCGACTGTGTGGATGTTCAAATCCCGCAAATACCATTATTTCTATTGTTTTCACGATGAAGGAATGACATCGTGTAATAAAAATCAGACCCGCAAAAGTTGTAATTAGTTACTAAACAATTGAAATATAGACCTTACGGCTTCAGTAACAATTTTACATCGAGCGAGCATAAGCTCGTTTATCAGCCCTTTATGCAATAAAAAATTTTTTGCATGTTTGTAAAAGTATTGACGAATTCTCCCTACTTTCCTGATCTTCACTGGGTCGACACTACAATCAAAGTCGAAGTTATCTATACTAATATATAAATCTACACTGGTTTTTACGGATGTTCCGTTATAACTACTGAACCATTCATCCGATTGACTTTAAACTTGGTATCCATGTAGAAAATACATGTACTTAATGAATAGGCTAATATTTATATGAGTGTTGGTCTCCCTACACCAGTTGCGGTGGCGTTAATGATGAGAATCTTTATGGGGGTGAGAAATAATAATGTTAATTTGAAATGCCCAGCAAAGCGGACGGGTACAGCTAATTTCCTTGTTTATTTTGTGAACAAGGTAAAGTTGATTGTTTTGGAAACAGCAACACAACAAGCAACGATCATTGCGGTCAATTGATGTAAATTTATCAATTTGAATGATTACGTGGCGACAAAACTATGTGAATATTAAAATATAACTTTACGGTTTTTTTTTATTTTACTGCATTTACCTGGTGGACCTGGTATTGAGTGGTTACAGGAGCCCGCGGCGTAGATCTGAACCACAAACTGCCACGCTCATTGAGACATGAGGTCGAAGCTCCCATAGTACTGCATAACGTATTGCCCCACCATTCATACTGGAACGCGTGACTGCATCGCGGCAGAAATAGGCAATTGATGGTACCTAATTACTTCACGATGCTATTCCCTACATCGTCGAAGTCGTCCGTGAACACTGTCAAGTTGTTTTCTTAGAACATTTGATACTTTCAGGCGGGATTTGCGATATAGTCGCATCACTTCATACTTTTTTTTCCTATCTAACCGGTAGCCTTTAGAGGTTATGCTAGCGTAACAGAGCGAGTTGTTGAGAGCTCACGGGGCTCTAATCTGAAAGAATTTGCTACCGAAGAATTGCACCGAGAAATACTAAAGATCGGAAATCTTGATACTAGTGAAACACGGATCACGATATCAAACGTCAATTTATTGTGTTCATAACTTACCCTATTAGGCAAAGAAGCAAAGCAAACAGGTGGGTTTTAGTCACTGGCACGTGATCTACTCTGGTGACGATTGCCGCACTGCATGAAGGGCAGCTTGTGTTCGTGGGCTCAGGGCCCATTCGCTGTGCCGGGACAACTGTAACGAACTGCTGGGGGGGCGCGGGGGCGACGGAAGGAACGGCCGGGTATAGACCTGGCTGTGTCTGGTTATTGTACGGAGGCGGATTTTGTTGAGGCGGTGCGTAGCCCACGCCAGACAAATCAGTTTTTTCTGAAATATAATAAATACATAGTTTGGTTCGTTAAATTTTGCATTCGTTTCACTAACGTAAGTTATTTCCTTCTTTTTTTTAAAGGCAATTAATTTAATAATAGAATTATTTATAGACAAATTTAAAATATTAAAATAAATATCAAATTAAATTAATTTTAAAATAAAAAAATAAAAGTTTTTTAGAGAGCGGCTTGGCTTTGCTCCTGGCGTTGTTCACATCCATGAGCGACGGTAACCAATGTGTGGTTCCATCAGACGGGCCGCATGCTCGTCTGTCTACAAGGGCAATAAACAAAATTAGGTTTTTTATTTTATTTTAAGCCGAATGTTTTTCTAAGTACATATTAAAAATTTCCCAAA
Source organism: Bombyx mandarina (assembly GCF_003987935.1). The sequence goes on from NW_021011501.1 coordinate 1,100,366, forward strand.
TCGCGTAAAAATCAATGCACTCTGGGCTTTTAAATAAATGACCCGCTTAAATATAGTTTTATAATTCAAATACTAGAATTTTATGAATACTTCATATTATCTAAACAGAAAAGGAAATATTATTCGTTTACGACACTATCACGGTACTTTAATTTTATCATTAACATCGCTTCAGCGCTGGATCCGTAACATTATAAGAAAAAACAAATATAGCATTAAGCGCGATATGTGATTGTGCCAGTATGGAAAATCTACCACAGTATTGAAATCGGGAGCGCGAGCGAAAAGCACATATGAGCTATCCCAACGTGCGAGTGAGAAACAAATAAAACATTTTACTTCAAACCGAGTTAGTTCGAAAAGGACAGTTTATACTAAATTCAAAATTTCAAATGTTTTCGTTGAATATACTTTCAAGAATGGCTTGAAGATGAATGGAAGATTTTGTTACAATGAACCTAATGTTTTGATTGTTAGTGTTTAACATCCTTTACATAGATAGACACAGAGCAATGTCCATTGATTTAACTTTGGTACAAAAAAACAATAACGCATGACAGTTCACATTAACAATACATTGCGGAACTTCCGCTTCGCACTACCTATATGGCTCGGTATATAAAACTAAGTACTCGTCTTCGACTGATACATAGCTTACTAATATTTTATTGTCTTGCCGAACCGACTAAAGAAACTTGTGCGGCCACTCCCTGCCGTTGACGAGTGATCAATTTAATTCATATAAAACCTATTAGAAATCAGCCGTCGTTCGAACTTACAAAAGAATCTTCTTTTCATTACTGGGCTAAGACGGGCAATGCATTATCACCCACCTTGAGATATAAAGCCCAAGTGTCAATTGCACAGCACAATAACAGTCCCATTGAAAGCGGAACCCGTTAATGCTTCGTGGTAGAAATAGGCAGGGTCACCAGACAATCTACCACCAGCTATAAAGTTACTTATCTGTGGTCGCGCTATGACCTTGACCTGCGCCGATTGATTGCTTACAGATAAGCTATTATAGAGATAGTGGTATGGAAATGGTAGTGCAAGGTGGAGGGGGAAGAGGTCTACCGAAGAAGACATGGATAGAATGTGTGAATGACGATATGAGAGAGAGAGAGAAGTGAGTATTGAGATGAGAATGGGATAGAAAAATTCGCTGTGCCGACCCCACCTAGTGGGATAAGGTGGAGTCAAAGAAGAAGCTATTATAGAGATGTCTTAATTGGCCATATAGGTGCACTTTAAGCCCATCTGATGTCAAGTGGTGTAACATCAGTAGTTGGACAGCCAGGCCGCCACATTTATAATTATGTCATAGTGTCCCAACAATATTTTTTTTAGTAACTAACGTAAATGCTTAACATCCGGCCCAATTCGTAATATTATAGTACGGTACGGTCCATACTTTTAAGACTTTAAAAGTATGTTTACAATATTTATATATTTATAGATCACGACACTTAGGCATATTGATATTATAGTATTACAACGTGACATAAAAGTTTAATGCAATCGGAACAACATCGTAATTAATCAAAGTGTGTTTATTAAACTGTGACGTCACCGCAGAGTAAAGTTAACCTATAGGTATCGATTTTGGTCACGTGACCCATTTTACTATCACAGATCATTGATATTTGATAGATTCTTTTAACTATAAGGTTCTTTCACGATGACTTACTTCGAAACCTTCAAGATCTCATGATTTTCGATAGTAAAAATTCTAACTGAAGAAAACAAATTTTGCGAGAAATCGATTATAGTGGTAGATATCGATTTTAGTTTAATCAAGAAGACCAGAGGACACGACAAACTTCATTTTCATTCTTTGACAAGCTATTCACGGTGACTTTTTTATTGCCCTAGGTGAATGAACGAGTTCTCGGCCCATATGGTATTAAGTGGGCACACCATATCGTAAATATCGCGGCCCGCCCTCAGATGTGGAATACAGCTCCCCACTCTTCAACTAACTGACCGATTGTTTCACAGCAAAACTGGACAGCATGGCCTTTGGCTGGGCATGGTTTGAGAGGGTCACAATTTACCCAACGACTATTATTCAGATAATACACACCGGATAAGACTAAGAATTCCATACGTACACGTGATGATCGCGTACGTGACCATGATTCTATTGTAAACTATTTTAAATTTTAACCCCGCCCTATGATAATATCTCGGCAGTCGCGAAACTATGTCTTGAGATAATTTAGAAAAACAACTAACTGACAAGCGCGCCCTTGGAACCGCACAGTGAACTGCTGTTGAATAAATTTGATTATTTATCACAATATTTTACAAGCACGTGTTTACTATAACGACTATTACTACAGCATATTGTGACACGCGAAAAAAAAACACATTAATAGATACTCATCTTCATTTAACTTTCAAAAATGACTCATTGTAATGTTTTTTTTTACCATGGCACTAACTCGGAGCATTAAATAACAGTGATGATGCCCACACTTCACGGAATAACATTTGAACCGTGTCCCTAAAAAAAAATTGCAAGTACTCACGTTCATTATGGGCCATTTCGATTTAGTTTCACGAATCACAAAATGTTTTATACCAGAGCTATTTAACGAACTATAAAAATGAATGGCGTCCACGTCCGCCTCGGACGATCCACGGTATCTGAATGTGTAATGTGAACGTCGAACTGTAAACAAAAAAACATTTCGGCTGACTGAGTCGAATCGTAGGCCTACATAGCTCCTTTTCTTAAAGTAATAAGTACTATTATTATTATCAAAGTCACTATTCGAGTTTTATTTATTTATTGTACACTAACTGACCCGGCAGACTTCGTAGTGCCTCAGTCGATAAATAAAAGACCTAAACTTTTGTATAAAATAAACTTAAAACAAACAAAAGGAGTTTTTATATTTATCTACCTTTTAAACTCTGGACTTTTACAAATAATTCAAGACCAAAATTAGCCAAATCGGTCCAGCCGTTCTCGAGTTTTAGCGAGACTAACGAACAGTAATTCATTTTTATATAGATAGTCTAGAAATTGTGTTCTAAAATTAAACTAGTATTACAATTTATTTTTATATGTAATTTTTTAAAAAATCAAGAATTTATTTATGGCAATGTATAGTAACAGAAGGTTATCTTTTTAAATCGTATGCTTTGTGGTATATGACAGTTTTTTTTTTTTTATCTTAATTAGCCGAGCGGTTTGGTCGAATACACGAATCTACTTGACCTTGAATTCAACTCTTACCGATGTTATTCAATTTTTTAATAAGTTATCACGAGCACTTCAACCTGTTATAATGGACCGTTTATATATCATTGAAGAAATTAGGTAAACGAAAAAAAAAAAGTGATATGCTTAATAATTAGCTTGTGAAAACTAATTTAGCAGCAAGCGTTATAACGCTAACGTCGCTTTATGGTACTGCTAAAGCGCTAGTGTTGGCCCACTAAGGCACTACCCTATCTCTTTCGGTGGGTTTCGCAAAAGGCGAAATGTATTTATAGGAAAATGGGCAGTGAATTCTGAGTATTACAAGTACGTACTGCGATCGCCAACAAATATTTAATGATTCTAGAGCCTCTTGTACATCCGCATGGGTAGATACCTATCACCCTGCCTATTTCTGCCTTTTTTCCCTACCTATGCTGATTAGCCTTGAGAGGCTATTTCAGCTTCAACCTAACATGTAGGTGAGCTCACGGGGCTCAAACCGGAAGTGTTGCTAACACTGGCCCTTACAAGAGCAGTGCTTTGCAGAATCTACCACTGAGAAGATCCGGCCAGAAACTTAGTGGGCCGTATCTGTGGGTTAATTCACTCGTCGAGCCCTTCGTCGCAACGGGTTCGACGAGGACGGTGACCGGTGCTTGTGGTACCTAGAAGCACCCTATTTCTGCCGATGAGACTGCCGCTATATATATATAAAACATTTTAAACTTCCACCTCATTTCTTAAGGTGCCCGTTTGTTTACCTATCTACAAAATAAATAAATAGTTAACACATTTTTCTCGTTTGAATTATACTAAGGGGAATTTCGAAGTAATCAAAACAATTTGACATAATTTGATAGGTATTATTGAATGTACAAAACGCATAACAAAATTTTATCAAAAATTAAAACGGACTTCAACAAAATAAATTAATGACAGTATTAATGTATTAGTTGTTAATAAACTATCCATTAGTTAGAAGGATAACTCAAAACGTTCTGATCAGATCTTGAGAAAATTCATAAGGGACCACAAAATAAGCACCATCCTTCAAATAACTAAAAAAAAAACAAAATCGGCTCATCTACAAGAAAAAAGTTTTTAGGTAATATAAAAAACCACAGTCCAATCGGACGTCATTCTTTTTTTAAGTCGACTATTATTTTTTATTAAGTTGATGTTATTATTATTACGTACAACATTTTTATTCTCGAATTTTGATGAATTTCGGTAAATACTGAAAACCACGGACCGAAGCCAAGTGGAGCAGTTTTAATTTCGTCTGATGTTTCATCCTGCAAAAACTTCCGAACAATCCGGCAGGTATTGTGGCTTTTTACAAGATAAAAAATATATTTTTGGGTAAATCTAATAGCTTGATGGAGCGGTGAAGGTACTTTGGTATGACTCATTTCCAAACTCTAGTAATTTCTTCCTTTAATTCTGTATATTTATGTATTTTTTCAGTTATTGTTTTCTGCATATTACGGGTATTAGAAACTGCTATTTCAGAGCTAGCTTTTGGTGAACTATGTGAGCTACCTGATTGTGCCTATGTGTGTAATCGGTTTGTGTGAGTGTCAGGCAAGCACTTGTTATATGTTGTATGGTTTCGGATTGACGATTACACTTTCTGCATTTATCATTTCGTAAATGAGTCTTTGATTACACATTGAATTTTCTATATATTTTTTTGTATTTATCACTTGATCCTGAATCGCGGCCATAAAGCCCTCCTTTTCTGGAAATAAATATCCTAATTTAATGTGATTTTGTTCTAGATTATGTATGTGCCTACCGTGAAGTTCCTTCTTACGCCATCTCTCTTTTTTTCTGTTTCAAGAACTTTTGCAAATTTGTATTCTATGTCTTTTTGTTTCAGATTTAGTGGTGTATATTTATCGTCTAATTATTCAATAGCTTTGTGTATAATACTAGTATCAGATTTTTTTATTAAAGGATTTGCGCAGATTTTTTAACTAATTTTTCCATTGTATTTTTAAATATATCAGTCCTCTTCCACCTTTCTCTCAGCTTTTCTTTATTATCATTATTATTAATATTATTATTTATTATATTAGCAGGATTCTTTATATCTCGAAAGTAAATCTCTATCTTTTCGCACGAAAATGTACATACATAATATTTTCCTTCAACGCTTCTACTTCGTCATTTTGATTACTGAGAAGTCTGCTTTTGATATTCATCTTTGAAAACTCGAAGCATTGCATTATCTCTACATTAACTTCATATACGATCTGCGGAAGTGGTAAGTGCCAGAATTTCGGTAACGTTAAGATTAACACGACTTTGAAAATTTTGTGAATTCCAGTTTTGGAAATTATTTGTCGGGAATTCTGACATAATTAGCTAAACACTGACATTCTTCAGTTCCCCCGTCAGCAACAATATGGACCCAGCGAATCCGGTATTCGCTAATATATTCCCATTATATACGTAAGTACGTAATTTTTTTCACAGAAACGTTAGACTTAAATTTTATGTTAGAATTATACCATAAAACATTATATAAATGAATTAACAAGAAGAGCGCTGTTCTTACAAATGAAACTACAATACGTATCTTATCATTTCGCGAAGCGGCATAAAAGGTTATCTTTCTCTAGACAAGAGTATTCAACTGTTTAAATGAATTAGGTAAGAAATGTTGTATAAAATCAATCTATTAAAACTTCACTTAACTTTGTCTATTACTTCTCTGTTAGCTTGAAACGATTAAAGGTTTAGAAGTGCTTCAAAAAATGTATATCAACTTCATCGAAATATAAGAATATTATGTTATTCTATGTTAGCGACAATATATTCGCTAACTTAGGCATTGCTAGCCGTATAACAGCTCTGTAGCTGTGCAGACGCATGTGATTCCTATAGACAAGCTCCAGGCCGTTAAGGTGTCAATCACCGCCAACTTAAGCTTCCTTTTCAGGTATATCTCAGCAAAATAAAAATTTGGGATATTAATGGACGGGATGGGTATTTCGCTGTTCACGGCCAGACGCAGCGAGGAGCTTATAAAAAACCATTAAGGGCGATTAAGGACGATGTGATATGGTTTAAGATACATAACATAGAATTCACCATCTCGTCCAGCAAAAGGCTGCGCCGGATCAGCGGTGGTAGTATGCCAAGAACCCAACAAACTATGGATACATGGGATGAAATGCATTATTGATAAATAAAATATTTTATTTATTTATTTATATATTAAATATATTATTGTAAATGCATACAATACTAAATGAAAGGTTCCAACATGTTTCATGAAATGCTCAATTCCGCGCAATTAGAAGTGAAGATCATGAAATCTGAATTAACCGATGTTCGACAATCACATACAACATGTTGTAACCCTTCTTATCTGTTTTCCAGAAATGTACATAGATTCGCACAAGACGTTTTATCTTATCGACCGTTTAATCGCACTTGGTGATCTTGAAAAAGCACACTATTGAGATAATAATATATCTATATATTAATACGTGAAGCAAAAACTTGTATCCCTTTTTACGAAAATTGCGCGAACGGGGGAGTATGAAATTTTCCACACTTATAGAGAATATAGAGAATAAGTGCACAATGCTAATATATTTTTTAAATAGGTAATGCATATAAGATACATTAAATCAATAAAGAAAACATTACACACATTACATACCATGTATTTGACGCACACACGCTTGCACATTATTTATTGTGAAACTTTTGTTCTTGACGTCTGTTGTCAAATTGAGAATAAATTAAATATTGTTTGCCTTTGTTAATATTTTTTATAGTGTAGTCTTGGCGAAATTTGTGATTATAGAAGTATAAAATACAATCATAATAGTGTACAAACTTACAATTCCAATTATTTATAGTCGAATTTCGACTACTGCGGGACCTCTAGTTCAAATAACTTTGTAATTTTTTTATTGCCCGTGTAGGCAGACGAGCACACGGTCTGATGGTGAGTGATTACCGTCGCTAATGGACGTCAGCAACCTCAAGGCCAAAGCCAAGCCGCTGCCTTTTTTACTCTCCACAAGCCTCGTTTGAAGAAGGACATGTCCTAGCACCATTCGTTGAGGTACCATTAGTAGTATAGCTATAGGTAGGCAGTATAACTGGCAATAGGCCAGTAGTAAAACAATTTTCCAGTCGATGAATAATTCACCTTAATCATCTGTGACCGGGAAAGCTGTAAAGTATTCAAAACGTCACAAATAATATATACACAATTTAAAAAAAGCGATATTAAATCTTTACAATTTAATTATGACCGTATAGGTCTTTTTTTATACATATTTTTGCTATAATAGCTCATCCCAGTATTGGAAAACTTGTCGCAAAATAGTTTATTATAAATATAACAAAACATAAATCAAATGTTCTTGACAACAATACCTATTGATTTTTTTCAAATTAGGGAAGGATATATTGTGACATATTTAATATAAAGTTCACAAGAGAATAAACAGTTGAAGAGAGATATATGTACGCCCAACTGAAATAATGTTTTTTTATTTATTTGCATTTATCACAAACTCATCAATTTGTATAGGTTCCAATGTAGGCGTTGCAATTCGGACAGTAATGAGTAGCATTTTGACAGCTTTCCATGCAGTAAGGGATGCAAGCACATGGCCAACATCTGAAAATATAAGATTGATTAATGATAATTATTAAGAAGACACAAGTAGGAAATCATATCAATCAATTAATTAGAACTATCATATCAATCAATTGGTACTATAATAATAACACGTATTATATATCACGGGCCGCTTTTGAAGCTGATCAATTAGTGTTAACTATTCAGACTCTATCTGTTATATTTTTTACATGTTACTTCATAGGCTCACAATTATTTAAATATTAGACGTTCACTACCTTTTCTGGAAATAGCGTGATTACCTGTCGTGTTGATCAAAAACTCTTGATTTCAGATTTTATTTTAAACTAACTGACCCGGCAGACTTCGTAGTGCCTCAATCGATAAATAAAAGACCTAAACTTTTGTATAAAATAAGCTTAAAACAAACAAAGGGAATCCGTCCAAACATCAAAAGAAAAACAAAATTGTTATTTTATTTAATTCCGAGCATTTTCATATTTATCCACTTTTTAAACCTTCTCTAGACTTCCACTAATTAATCACAGACCAAAATTAGCCAAATCGGTCCAGCCGTTCTCGAGTTTTAGCAAGACTAATAAACAGCAATTCATTTTTATATATATAGATTTATTTGGTCTGTGATCCATACAAAGAAGGAAAGACGCGTAGTTTAGTGCAAATAATAGGCAATAGTATCTATAGACCTTGAAACTTTTTGTTCTTAAAAAAAAAAGATATTCGCTTATAGTAAATTATAGTGAATCATAAATCCTATTCTACTGAATGTTCAAGTCATCGGACAACACTTTATTTGACTTGAAATAAGCTTTTTAAATTACTCAAACGGACATTTTTTCTGTGTACTTGATATCATAATCGAGTCTCCTTTAAATCCTAAATAATCTAAATCATCGTTTTTTTGTCTCCATAATTATTCATTGACGTTTTCGCAAAAACAGCGGACCACAAACACCCAATAACACAATAGGGTCATAGTTAAATGTCGCTTTTGTTCTTTGTAATTATTATTTATTGCTTAGATGGGTGGACGAGCTCACAGCCCACCTGGTGTTAAGTGGTTACTGGAGCCCATAGACATCTACAGCGTAAATGCCGCCGCTCACATTGAGATATAAGTTCTAAGGTCTCAAGTATAGTTACAACGGCTGCCCCACCCTTCAAACCGAAACGCATTACTGCTAAATAGACAGGGTGTACCTACCCGCGCGGACTCACAAGACGTTCTACCAACAGTAAAAATTAAAAATCTACTTACCCTATCAAACAAAGGATTAACGCAAAAAGATGAGTCTTGCTCGAAGCATCGTGTTGAACCCTAGTTACGATGACCGCGGTACAGGAGGGGCAGGTTAAACTTGATGGTTCAGGGCCCATTGGTCGCGCTTGCACAACCGTCACGAATTGTTGAGGAGCCACGACGGGGACGATAGGAACATTAGCATATGGAACTTGCTGGGGCTGATAGTTGTAAGGAGGCGGATTTTGTGGAGGAGGCCCATAGTTCGCGCCAGACAGATTTCCTTTATCTGAAACATGAGTTTGTACCTACATTTAATAAGGAAAAGATATTAATATATTTTCTTTAGTTATGCTTTGATGGATGGACGAACTCACAGCCCACCTGGTGTTAAGTGGTTACTGCGGCCTATAGATATTTACAAATGCGCCACCCACCTTGAGATATAAGTTCAAGTTCTCAAGTATAGTTACAACGGCTGCCCCACCCTTCAAAGCGAAACGCATTACTACTTCACGGCAGAAATAGGCAGGGTGGTGGTACCTACCCGCGCGGACTCGCAAGAGGTCCTACCACCAGTGAATTTTTTCTATCAAATCAAACTAATATTATTATTATTGTTGTTGTTTTGTCTAGATGAGTGGAAGAGCTCATTAAAGCCCACCTAAACCCCCTGATGATAGCTATTGGAGCGAATGGACATCACAACCTGAGTGCCGCCGCTCACCTTGAGACATGAGGTNGTGGTGGTACCTACCCGCGCGGACTCGCAAGAGGTCCTACCACCAGTGAATTTTTTCTATCAAATCAAACTAATATTATTATTATTGTTGTTGTTTTGTCTAGATGAGTGGAAGAGCTCATTAAAGCCCACCTAAACCCCCTGATGATAGCTATTGGAGCGAATGGACATCACAACCTGAGTGCCGCCGCTCACCTTGAGACATGAGGTCGAATCTCATTTATATTCCGTAATTCCTGTCTTACCCTTCAAATTGGAATGCATGTTTGGTTTGAGGCCGAAATAGGCGGGACGATGGTGCCCAACCATTTGGTCGTACAATATCCGTACCAGTATTTACGCAAATTAATTATTTTCCGGTTTTGATTGTTATTACACGATGCTAAGATTTATATATTGAAATTTCCTTATTGACGCTCACGTTTTTTCGAACAGGAAAAAATGCAAAATTATTTAGATACCTATCATCTCAAACCATACGTGACTTCAGTTTTGCACGACTTTATATAAAATTTAATAAAATACTACCGAAATATTGTAAAAGTATTTGATACGAAAAGATTTATGTTTATATAACATTATTTGTGTAATAGCTAAACACATTGCCTATGCGATGAGAGCCCATAATGACCGAAAACACAGATATCGCCACCCCCAATGAAGTAAAATCTGGTTTTATTGATAGAAAACTTGTGGTGTGTGGTAGTTTAATTGTTTTTCAGCATTGCGAATAAAGAATAAACCGACGACAAAGCCATGCGGCCTTGGAACATGCACTATCTTTGCTGTTCTTATGCAGAAACTAAAGATAAGGAATTAAGGAATTGCGTACAAGAATAGGTCTGGTTACTGCAGACAGTGATAGGTGCACGTGGCGTATATATAATAATATATAGTACATAGCTTAGAGAGAGAGAGAGAGAGAAAGAGAGAGAACATACTTTATTGCACCACAAAACACAATTAACATCAGAAAACAGTCAACAAGCAGATACGTTACATCTGTACAATAGGCGATCTTATCGCTAAAAGCGATTTCTTCCAGACAGCCGTTTAATTATCCGAAATTCTGGACAGATAAAGATACAGCAGGTATATATGTTGCGGTGTACTATTAACAACACATTATTAAAGAAAATACATACATACAATAAATATATATAAGTATATATCGTTAAACACAATAGCTTAGGTGTGCTATAGTAATATTGTATTAGATTTAGGTGATTTAGTGTACGTTTTGTGAAATCACATGCCAAAATACGGGCTTTCGCTCATTTCAAATGTAAATATGTCAAGCACAGTGCTCGCGAAGATATGCCCTAAATAAGAAAACATTTCAACTGTTTATTTTGTTATTCGATTGCAAAGGTGAACGAACTTGCTGGTCGAAGTTCTACAGGCGCTGTCCTAAAATGTATCTTAACTCAATTTAGGAGAACTTCGTCTTTAAAACTCCTTAGTATCCGTGGTATGTAGGTATATCATTTCCATCGCGTTGTGTTTACGACGCGCCAAGCGCCAAATATTCGCCCATAGATTACACACAGGATGTCAGCAACAACACAGTTAAACTTATACACGCACACGCACAATGAATTAACAGTAATCATAATAATGTACTCACGTTCAAAGTTGGCCATTTTAGTTGTTATTTCACGACACGCAATATATAATGTCGACACGAATACAATTCCGTACGTCCGCGTCCGACGATCCGCTGTTTTTGAATGTGTAATCGCGTGCATTCTATTGGCAGCTCGAGAGCATTTTTCGTTCATTCATATTCGTTCTTTTAAGCATTGATAATATTGATATCTTTGATATCTTTAAACGAGCAATTCTTGTATATATATTATGTTACGGTAAATGTACACTTTTACCGGTAAATGTGCACATTTGCATAAAAGAAGTTAAGTATACGTGAACTGTATATAATGTATATGTACATTTCCCGGCAAATGTGTACTCTTCTTTGTCTTTGTCTTCTTTTTCTTGTCTTTGCGTTTTGGTAAATGTATACTCTTACCTTTATGTTTTAAGGAAAGTTACAGTAAATACAAATAAATTAATAATGTTGTTGCAGTAAACATTTTTTTATTTAAATAAGCATAATACAAAAGGCTTTAATAACGAAAACTATTATAATTAAAAAATATAAATGACAAACAAAACATACTTTTCTTTGCATATTATATAATATGTCGTAGGTTAAGTTAGGTTAGTTTGTAGTGGCGCATGCGCACCACATTACTAGCACTTGCGATTTCGTATTTTGTATGCCATTCTCACATTTACCAAAAAGACATGGTCATTCAATTCATGGTCCAAAACCACATGGTCATTCAATGTACATTTTCCTTCTTTGAAATTGTAAATGTTAGTTGAATGCACATTACCCAAACGAGGAGGCAAATGTGCACATTTACCGGAATATGTGTACATTTGCCGCAATATCTACTTTTACCGTAAAATAACAATTATATATATATAATCACTGTGACTGGACTCAGGCAGGGGGACGCTCTGTCACCAATGCTGTTGAACCTGGCACTTGAACACGCCATACGGAAAGTGAACACACTTAATGGCGGAGCGTGGCTCAATGGACAGCATTGAATGATAGTATATGCCGATGACCTCGCTCTACTTGGAGAAAGAAAGCAGCACGTATTAGACGCACTCAACTGCCTCCAACAAGAAGCCTCTTGGATTGGTCTTCGTGTGAACAACGAGAAGACAGAGTATCTTCACATGCGTCGATACAAAAACATAAGACGGAAGCGAGAAGACCTAGTTGTAGGAAATACGAGATACAAAGGAGTGGCCAAATTCCGGTAACTTGGCTGCACTGTAACAAATACCAATGACAGGGAAGATGAGATCGAAATACGTGTACAAAATACCCTACGATGCAGTGCAGCCCTACACCCGGTTCTCTCTTCGAAGCTACTAAGCAGGCGCACCAAGATTCTGATATACAAGACTGTAGTCAGACCGATCTTACTGTATGGATGCGAAGCATGAACGCTTATACAGAAAGAAGAGGCAAAACTTCTCGTGACGGAGCGAAAGGTATTGAGAAAAATACTAGGACCAGTTCAGAAAGAAGACGGTTCTTGGCACGTCCGGAAAAATAAGGACTAGATGTTTGAACGAGGTCACAGTCCACCTGGAGTTAAGTGGTTACCGGATCCCATAGACATCTAAAGCGTAAATACCGCCACCCACCTTGAGATATGACTTCTAAGGTCTCAGTATAGTTACAACGGCTGCCCCATCCTTCAAACCGAAACGCATTACTGCATCACGGCAGAAATAGGCAGGGTGGTGGTACCTACCCGTGCGGACTCACAAAAGGTCCTACCATCAGTAATTACGCAAATTATAATTTTGCAGGTTTTGATTTTTATTACACGATGTTATTCCTTCACCGTGGAAGTTAATCGTGAACTTTTGTTAGGTACGTATTTCATTAGAAAAATTGGTACCCGCCTGCGAAATTCAAACACAGTTGCATCATTCGAAAGGAATGCACCGGACGTCTTATACTTTAGGCCACAACGACTTCAAAATTATTAATGGGGGTAAAGGCCCAATAAATTTCGTTTCCAAAAAGGAGTCCGGCAAGGATTTGTTATCTCACCTATTCTCTTCAATATATATGGGGAATATATAATGCGCCAGACTTTAGAAAACTGGGAAGGAGGCGTTAGAATAGGTGGAGTTCAGATAACGAACCTGAGATATGCCGACCACACCACACTTCTTGCATCATCTGAAGCGGAGATGAAGGAGCTTCTGGACAGATTAGAGGCTATAAGCCTAAGCATGGTACTAGCAATTAACAAAAGCTAGACCAAGCTGCTAGTCATAGACCACTTCTCATCCACCCAGCGTACGGACCTTCTGGCAGAATACGAAGCCGTAGACCAGTTTGCCTACCTTGGTTCTGTGATCACGGATAAGGGGAGTTGTGAGCCTGAAATACGCCGACGTATCGGAATGGCTAAAACAGCTATGACGCAGTTGAGCAAAGTTTGAAAAGATCGTAATATTTCGAATAGGACCAAAATACACCTTGTGCAGTCACTGGTCTTTCCAATCGCTCTCTATGGAGCAGAAACATGGAAAAGAGTTGATGCTTTTGAAATGTGGTGTTGGCGCCGCCTATTAAGGATTCCATGGACAGCCCACAGCACGAACATCTCGGTCCTACAACATCTTAAAATGGAGAACGCTCAGCGCCTGTCTGCCACCTGTCTGCAACGCATAATGCGCAACTTTGCCCACGTTGCCCGTAGAGGTGTAAACAACTTGGAACGTCTGATAGTCACTGGAAAAGTAGAACGAAAACGTCCTAGAGGCCGGAGCCCCAAACGTTGGTCCGACCAGATCTCCGAGCAAACCAGCGGACCACTTAGCGCTGCACTACACCAGACAACTGACCGGAACCGATGGAGACCGGCAGTCGACAAGCTCAAACGGAGTCACGATCCTCAGCAATGAGGGAGCGATGGAGAAGAAAGAAAAGGCCCCAACCAATCAAGATGCTTAGTTTTAGATCTTTTAAATCCTAAATAAAGACAGTTCCTAATTAAGGAGATAGCAGCCACAAAAATACACACATTCAAATCATACAATCGTGATTCGGTTTTATTAACCAGGCCCAAACTAAAGGAACTAACTAAACTAAGCAAAAGAAACTTTCTTTGCAATTCTACGCACACATTCTTCATCAAATAAGGCTTAAATATTAAAAACTTGGTGAATAACGACATGGCATTGCCAATGTCTATAAGCAACGGCTTACCACCACTTACCACAAAGTGGGACGTCAACTTCCACGTAAGCCACTTTATAAAAAGGAAATACAAAATGGTTTTTTTTGTGTAGAAGCTAAGCGATTGTAATTTAGTCTCTAAAACAAATAAAGATTGATGTTTTACATGATGTTCAAGTGATGTGTAATTCAATTAGAGAAGTTGTTTTGTTTTTGCTGTTCGAAGAATTACTGCTATATTGTTATTTACTTTTAAAGTTGTTTTTAAATTTTTAGCCATTGTTTTGATGCTGTACTTTCGTTGTCTGGTATTGCATTTGTTACCTGAAACTATAAACAACCTGAAATGACCTTTTAACATTAAATCAAAGTCTCGATTGCATTATATTATTATACGATTGCTTTGAGGCTGAAATAACCACGGAGATACCTGTTTTTTTTTTTCAGGATTGTAAGATTACTGGTGGCCCGGAGGCTTTTCCAGTTTCACCAGGACAGGTGGGCACAGCAAAGGCTCAGCCAGGAGGGGTGGGATTTGCTAACAACTGCCCAAACGCTTCCGAAGGAGACCTAACAACTCAAGAGCAATTGCTCCGCGAATGAATCTACTACCGGATCGGAATCGCGACCCGTTGNGAGATACCTGTTTTTTTTCAGGATTGTAAGATTACTGGTGGCCCGGAGGCTTTTCCAGTTTCACCAGGACAGGTGGGCACAGCAAAGGCTCAGCCAGGAGGGGTGGGATTTGCTAACAACTGCCCAAACGCTTCCGAAGGAGACCTAACAACTCAAGAGCAATTGCTCCGCGAATGAATCTACTACCGGATCGGAATCGCGACCCGTTGAGAAGATCCGGCGAGGAACTCAGCGGGCTGATGTATGGGTTAGGTTGAATGTCGACCTCTTTGTCGAGTTCGACAAGTATGGTTACCGAAGTTCCTAAGCCTACTCCTAGTGTTGGAGCTGAAGACGTCTAATGCCAAGGTTATTGGATCTGATGGATCCGTAAGGACGTGTCTAGGGCATCGACGGTGACTGGCTCCTGCCTGATCAGGATTCGGGAAGTAGTCAGCGGCGGCAAAGATAAGGCGATTATCATGACGCATAGCCTTAGTACCGTTCCAAAGCTGACTTCATGTATTTCCGGATTGAGGCCCAGGTCGTCGTGTAGATCAACGTTCCTCACGAACCACGGAGCCCCGACGGCTAACCCGCAAAAGCGGGATTGTAGGGAATGGAGGGTGTCTATGTTTGTGCGGGCCGCGTAAGCGAACACCACACTCGCGTAAGTCATGACGGGCCTTCTGCAAGTTTTGTAAAGTGTCACCTTGTTCCGAAAGGACATTTTACTCCGCTTACAGATCATGGGATAGTCTGCCGAGAACAAATGCGGCACGGTCGCGGATTGTTTTTATATGCGGGCGGAATGTCATGGATGCATCCAGGGTGATTCTCAGGTACTTGACCTTCCTGGCCCAGGGTATAGGTTGGCCGTGAGATTTTAAAATTGTGCACCTACCGTCTATTTTTTCTATATTTCTAGACTTTCACGTTTCATTTCACACAGAACGACCTTACAGTATCTTGAAGTCTAGCACTTTGTATGACTATATAGTATTCGAAGCTTTGGAAATAAAAAACGAGAGATTACACCCCAAAAGTGGATTTTGATTAGTTCTGTTCTTTGAAGACTACATCACAAAAATAAGAAGTGTTCAGTGTGAAACTCCTCCCAGTCCTAGCTTAGCTCCGAATACCACATTCTCTATAAGTGTGGAAAATTTCATACTCCTCCGTCCGCGCAATTTTCGTAAAAAGGGATACAAAGTTTTTGCTTCACGTATTAATATATAGATAATGTCTCATGTAAATGCATACTGTGAAGGGAGTAAGGACAACAAACACATTGTTTTTTTTTTTAATAAAATGAAACAAACTGCTTTATAATTTTACTACACATCTCGGATTTAATCCATAAATTTAACATTTTTTTAAACACAACTTAAGCATTTAAACATATTTCTTTTTCATGTCTATATAAAAAAGAATCGTTAAACAACAAAAAAAAGCTTTCCATTGCAAACTTTACTTGAAACTTAATTCATTTTAAACTAAATGCGCCTTAACGTACAAACAAAACATCGTCTTCGTCTACATCAATTCTATTTCGTAGCTAATTCAGTTTTGACGACATAAAAACAATACATAAAGGATAAGTGTTCGCAATAGTATTTTTTTTTTTTTCGTTTCTAATAATTACTTGTTTGCGTTTACTTGTACAGAACCCCGAATATCTTTAGCTAAGTTTACTATAGGATACGTTTACTATATTCCGTGAAATCATGCGCAATTTACCTCTTCTCAATCACACTCTTCTTCCCGAGTTCCTTCTGCCCCCCATCTCTAACTTTGCGAGGAGTGAAGCGTATGTTAACTATTCGCATTAGAAAACTAGTAGGTGTTAATATTCTACCTATTTCTAAAGCATCCTTCAGTTCACCTCTGAAGGGTTATAAAAATAAGAAAAGGACGCCGGTATTTACTTTATGATGTCTATAGACTTCCAGTAAACAACAAATACAAACAATCTACATATCATGGTTGGTTTATTGGTTAAGCACAAAAACAAAAATCACTCTCATGACGCATCATAAAATAACTTAAACGGTACCTATATGTAATGTTAAAATAATTAAGAAATTACTTAACAATGAAAATAAAGAATCAATAGAATCAACCGTCTTTTTAATTTGAACGTATATTACTCATGGGCACTTATCCGCCCGAATAGCCGTCTCGGAAAACATTCTGCAGGTATACTTTGAAGTAGACCCCAAAAACCGTTGGTAATTTTCGACTAATTTGAGGTCGTTTTTATTCTTAACTAGCTGACCCGGCAGACTTCGTAATGACTCAATCGATAAATAAAAGACCTAAACTTTTGTATAAAACAAACTTAAAACAAACAAAACGAATCCGTCCGACGGGGGACATATCAAAGGAAAAACAAAATTGTTTGTTTTTATATAACTCCAAGCATTTTCATATTTATTCACCTTTTAAACCTTCTCTGGACTTTCACGAATAATTCAAGACCAAAATTAGCCAAATCGGTCCAGCCGTTCTCGAGTTTTAGCGAGACTAACGAACAGCAATTCATTTTTATATATATAGAATTGAGTCTGTTTGAATTTAGCACGGTAAAGAGTGTTAATAAGTAGGACTAGCGTGGATGTATCACGTAATATGCGTTCAGGACCTTTGATTATATACACGTATATATAATCAAAGTTCAGGACATTTCAAAAATTCTGCTTAAAAATACCACACATAATTAAACTATCAATCAATGTTTACTCGTTAAAATTATAATAAACCAACCTCTGACCGTCAAAATATATTACTTTAGACTTTAGATCCTTAAAAGTATGATTTAAACAAAAGTTTTGAAGAAATACAATTTTTACGAAACTGCTTATTAATTGAAGAGAACATAAAAATCAAAAACAAAATATCATTAGAAGTACGATTTAAACAAAAGTTTTGAAGAAATACAAATTTTACGAACCTGCTCATTAATAGAAGAGAACATAAAAATCAAAAACAAAAACATTTGTTTTTGTGTTTTAAATAGGTACCTACGCAATGACTGAAAAATAATGATTCATTAGAAACATTTAAATTTCGAATCAAGACAATAATAATTATGACGTCAATTCTATTAATTTTATGAACGCACAGTATGTAGGTACTTAGTAACATATACCTACTCTACGTAACTTTTNCTTGCTCGACAGACCGTCGGGGCCGGGCGCCGTGCGCTTCGAGCGCATCTTCGCCACCACCGCCTTGAATTCCGCCTGGGACACACCTTCCAGCTCTCCGCCGTCAGCGACCTGCACCGTTGCCATTACAGGAGGGACGAAAGCCGTTCCGGATGAGTCCGGAAATAGACCCCCGACCACCCGGTGCAAAGTCTCGGGCGGCAGTACAAAATACCCTACGACGCAGTGCAGCCCCACACCCGGTTCTCTCTTCGAAGCTACTAAGCAGGCGCATCAAGATTCGGATATACCTACAAGATTGTAGTCAGACCGATCTTATTGTATGGATGCGAAGCATGGACGCTTACACAGAAAGAAGAGGCAAAACTCCTCGTGACGGAGCGAAAGGTATTGAGAACAATACTAGGACCAGTTCAGAAAGAAGACGGTTCTTGGCACGTCCGGAAAAATAAGGATGTGGAGAAGCTTTTTGGTGAGCCAAATATTCTGGGGGAGATGGAGGCACGAAGGCTCGGATGGCTCGGGCATGTAGTACGTATGGATCAGGATTGGGCTGTGAAACGGGTGTATGCGGGTGTACCGGAGGGACGCCGCCCCGTAGAGAGGCCCAAGTACCGCTGGTCTGACGCTGTGGAAGGAAATTTACGTGAGCTCCAAGTGTCGGACTGGCAAGGTGTTGCGCAGCGCCGGGATGAATGGCAAAGCTTATTGTCGGAGGCCAAGACCCACTTCGGGGTCATAGCGCCAGCTCAGTACTGTAGTAGTATATAATCTGAATCTCGGAAACGGCTCCAACGATTTTCATAAAATTTAGTATACAGGGGATTTAGGGGGCGATAAACCGATCTAGCTACAATTTATTTTCAGAAAATGTTGTTTCATTCGTGTTTTCAATAATCAACTTTATCGATATTTTTGATTTTTTCTTTAAATAACCATTTCATATTTTTTATTATCCTGTCGGTAAGATCGAAAGATATTATTAATATTTCATCATTTTATCAATATGCAATTCGTATTTAAATATAATTTCTAAAAAACTGTTTCTAACTGTTTCTAAAAAATTTGACTGGTGGTAGGACCACTTGTGAGTCCGCACGGGTAGGTACCACCGCCCCGCCTATTTCTGCCGTGAAGCAGTAATGCGTTTCGGTTTGAAGGGTGGGGCAGCCGTTGCAACTATACTGAGACCTTAGAACTATATCTCAAGGTGTGTGGCGCATTTACGTTGTAGATGTCTATGGGCTCCAGTAACCACTTAACACCAGGTGGGCTGTGAGCTCGTCCACCCATCTAAGCAATAAAAAAAAATAAAAACACAATTTATCAAAAAAAAAACCGAGCAAAGTTTGGTCATTATCTAATTAAGAATAATGCAGACCCGCCATGATGGGTATCCCAATCCTACCTATGTATTTATGTCGCTAAGCAATCATCTGAATCTGAAGTCGTCGTGGCCTAACGGATAAGACGTCCGATGCATTCGCGTTGAGCGATGAGCTCGTCCACCCATCTAAGTAATAAATAAATAAAAAATCATGCGTTCATTTTTTAAGAGTAAGGCCTCAACAAGGCTTCTGTTTCTTCATTTAAAGTGGGCGGCATTGCTATCCATGGGCTCTGGTAGGCCTTCATTTCATATAAATTCGGCTATTGAATTTTTATGTTAATATGTGATTATTAAAGGCGGTCTGCTATTAACTAAAATATTACGAAGTGCATTTTTTCTAAACCTGGGCTGAACCTTCTACGAGGTCCGTCCGCCTAGGGGCTATGGTATCTGAGACTGTGGTCGAATACAGTAATGAAAAGATTCGTTTTTTTATTATTATTGCATAGATGTTTGAACGAGGTCACAGTCCACCTGGAGTTAAGTGGTTACCGGATCCCATAGACATCTAAAGCGTAAATACCGCCACCCACCTTGAGATATGACTTCTAAGGTCTCAGTATAGTTACAACGGCCGCCCCATCCTTCAAACCGAAACGCATTACTGCATCACGGCAGAAATAGGCAGGGTGGTGGTACCTACCCGTGCGGACTCACAAAAGGTCCTACCATCAGTAATTACGCAAATTATAATTTTGCAGGTTTTGATTTCCCCTCCCCTCTACCTCATCCGGGTTCTGACCTCGGAGGGGATCGGACGTCGGGTGTAAGAGTGCAGGGGAGTCGTTTAGTGGGTGGGCCCTAAAATCCTTGGGCCCGCGGTCTGCTCACAACACCATGCCGATCGTAGAGTCTCACATACCCGGCGCGCCCCTTTTGCGCGGGGACCTCGTAGGAGGTTCGGCCCTCTACCCGAAAAAAAAAAANATTTGTCACCTGCTCCTGGCCATTCATTACCGGCAACAGGGAAATTGCAGTCTTAATATCAAATGAGTCTGACATTTTTGTAGCACAATTAGAATATTCTATCATTCTGACATAATTTCCTTAAACTAAATATAAAGAAATTCCGCATGAACTAAATAATAACAACATATACTCGTAATAGAGACCATTAAAATAACGAAAAAAAAAAAATTACAATATCAAAGCATAAACTTACATTGCAGTAAGCACGTATTTACTGTCAACGTATATGTAGGTCATGACGTCTTACGTAGCATGGGTGACTGAACTCCTCAGCATTGGACTCGAGCTGACTCCTATCATAAGGCTTGAGCATTCTCCCGGCTCCCGGCAGCAACACCCTTTTTGTCTTCTTCCATTGTTCTCATCGCTTCGTCCAAATCAATCTTATGTGAGGGTTTTTTTTCTTCTTTTTTTCATTTTTTGTAATTTAAAAATCTTCTTTCCTCTTATTCCTCGTTTTCACGAACTTCTATTCTTCATAATATTCTTCATAATTATATTTCTTCATATTTTATTCAGCTACTCTCGTATTTTACGTATATTGCAAAATTTTAACTGCTGGCTAAGGGTCGCCATGTATTGGAGTGTTGTAGGTGAAATAAAAGAGAACTGTTCAAGTCGACAATTCATGTAATACTGTTATATTTTAGTGTGTGCAGTTACAAATATAAGGTTAGGCGAGCTGCACACTACACGTGCGTGAGCGAACACCACATTCGCGTAAGTCATGACGGGCCTTATGCAAGTTTTGTAAAGCGTCACCTTGTTCCGAAGGGATATTTTTCTCCGCTTACAGATCATGGGATAGCCTGCCGAGAATAAATGCGACACGGTCGCGGACTGTTTTTATATGCGGGCGGAATTTCATAGATGCATCCAGAGTGACTCCCAGGTACTTGACCTTCCTGGCCCAGGGTATAGGTTGGCCGAAGAGGGTGAACGGGGGTGTGATATTTCTCCTCCTAATGCGGCAGGAAATAAGCGGTGAGATTTGAATATTGTGCACCTACCGTCTATTTTTTCTATATTTCTAGACTTTTACGTTTCATTTCACACAGAAAGACCTTACAGTATCTCTTGAAGTCTAGCAGTTTGTATGACTGTATAGTATTCGAAACTTTGGAAATAAAAATCGCGAGATTACACCCCATATGTTGATTTTGATTAGTTCTGTTCTTTGAAGACTACATCACAAAAATAAGAGGTGCTCAGTGTGAAACTCCTCCCAGTCCTAGCTTAGCTCCGAATACCACATTATCTATCTATATATATAAAAATGAATTGCTGCTCGTTAGTCTCGCCAAAACTAGAGAACTGCTGGACCGATTTCGCTAATTTTGGTCTTGAATTATTTGTGGAAGTCCAGAGAAGGTTTAAAAGGAACATAATCATGAAAATGCTCGGAATTAAATAAAAATAACAAATTTGTTTTCCTTTTGAAGTGTTCCCCGTCGGACGGATTCCTTTTGTTTGTTTTAAGTTTATTTTATACAAAAGCTTAGATCTTTTTGACGTGACAGCGTCTTATAGTTCGATGGAACCGGCTGCAGGCACGAAAAAACATGACTCATGCGGCGTTACCTCGCTCTGAGGCGTTCCATTTATTTAACAATCGGTTGAGGCACTACGAAGTCTGCCAGGACAACTAGTCAGAAATGAATATAGGCGAAAGTATCTGTTTCAATAAAGCCAACCATGACGACATTTAAGTAGAAACAAAAATCAAATAAATTTGATAAAAATACTGTTTTTCTGTAATCAACTATCATATTCCTCGAAATGATATTTTAATCAAAGAAACTTAAGAAAATGTTCAATGCCCAATGTTCGCGCATCTCACCGTCCTCGGTAAATGAATCAAACTTGTTTTTTACACCCATCATTTATAACCATACGCATGGTTTTCATTATGTCTAATAACTCAGTACTTAACTAGTTTATTAAAAAGGTTCCACCTTTGTGAAAGTTGAATACCGAACACAAACGAAGGCGGTACAATTGCCAAATTAGAAAAATAATGGGTCATGTAAATGCATACTCGTGAGGGGAGTAAGGACAGCAAGCACATGTTGTTTTTTTTTACTAAAAATGAAACAAGCTATTTTATATTTTACTACACATATCGGATTTAATCCATAAATTTAACATTTTTTTAAATACAACTTAAGCTTTTAAACATATTTCTTTTTTACGTCTATATAAAAAAGAATCTTTAAACAAAAAAAAAAGCTTTCCATTGCAAACTTTACTTGAAACTTAATTCATTTTAAGCTAAATGCGCCTTAACGTACAAACAAAACATCGTCTTCGTCTACATAAATTCTATCTCGTACTTAACTGATTCAGTTTTGACGACATAAAAACAATACATAAAGGATAAGTGTTCGCAATAGTATTTTTTTTTTCGTTGCTAATAATTACTTGTTTGCGTTTACTTGTACAGAGCCCCGAATATCTTTAGCTAGGTTTACTATAGGATACGTTTACTGTATTCCGTGAATGCATGTGCAATTTACCTCTTCTCAATCACACTCTTCTTCCTGAGTTCCTTCTGCCCCCCATCTCTAACTTTACGAGGAGTAAAGCGTATTTTAACTATTCTTATTAGAAAAGTAGTAGATATTAATATCCTACCTATTACTGCCGCAAAACATCCATCAGTTCACGTCTGAACGGTAATATATTATATCTATATGACAATCCTATTGACATTTCGACTTCATAACTAATATAAAAATAAGAAAAAGGATGCCGGCATTTACTTTACGATGTCTATAGTCTTCCAGTAATCAACACATACAAACAATCTACATATCATATAATACGTTGGTTTATTAGTTAAGCACAAAAACAAAAAGTTTTGAAGAAATACAAATTTTACGAACCTGCTCATTAATTGAAGAGAACATAAAAATCAAAAACAAAATCATTTGTGTTTGTGTTTTAAATAGGTACCTACGCAACGACTGAAAAATAATGATTCATTAGAAACATTTAAATTTCGAATCAAAGCAATAATAATTATGACCGCAATTCTATTAATTTTATGAACGCACAGTACGTAGGTATTCAGTAACACATTACACCTACTCTACGTAACTTTTAGCCACAATGATTAGTCAGAATACAAAACGCCATGTAGGCTGCCACGAACAATCGTAAACGTACAAAAATTAAGATGATTAACCGATGTAGCTCCCGATATACGCGCTGCAGTTCGGACAGTAGTGTGTGGCGTTTCGGCAGCTTGTGCCGCAGTAAGGAATGCAAGCACAGGGCCAGCAACTGAAAAAAAAGAAATAAAAAAATCTCAATTACTTCATAAGTCGACCTTCCTGTTAGCAGAAGGAACGGGTCTCCGCTTCCTTAAGCCACTTCTGCTACTTCCCTGTATATATTGTTACGCCGGTAAGAGTAATGCCATCTATCGCCGAATAGTCGAACGAATATCAAAGGATCTAGTAGTACCTAGAACGCTCGAGAAGTACAACGGCATATATTGTCAGATAGCGGAAAAACAATATTATGCTCGAAATGTGTGGAATATTCTCGATAATTCTAGGGATGTGGTATCGGCTATAAAAGTGTTGCAGAGATGGTACGCAGTCAGTTAGTAATCGGAACTACTCGAAGCGAAACAGCGAACGGATCACCTGAAGCGAAGCGGAAGAAGCGAATTGAGAATATTAAAGTGTTTGCGAAGTATTTTAAGCATTCTAAATGTTGAATACAGTTTTTAGTTGTACTTTGTTGGAACTTTTTATTTATCCCGAACCCCAGCGCGTAACAATATCATACATATAATAAGCCACATCCTGGGACTTCCCTATAATAGATATATAAAATAATAAGAAGATAGATCCTAATGAGAAGAAACGTTGAATGTGAAACACCCAACGATCTTAAGCTAGAATTTTCTCCAATAAAATAGACAAAATTTAAATTATCTCCGACTTTTAATAGAATCCGCATCTAGTTTTACAACAGCAACCTGACCACTATTTTCCTACACAACTCCCTAATGCCCAATTCCGCATAGGCGGGTGCATCCATCTTCAGTATTTCACCCGCGAAGCAATCAGGCGTTACGATTTGAACGTCCAATTGTAAAGCAGACTACAATCTTATGTCTCGTTGTGGATAATGACGTTAATGCTGCATAAATGCTAATGTGAGCAGTGAGATCATCTGCCCAACTTAATTTCAGTCATAAGTTTGTATGCAATTGTACGTAATTCAGACATTCAATGTTACTTACTACATAATCTCTCGAACTCTTTAAATTGTAGATGTATGTATGGAGCAGAAATATTTATTACTTCAGAAAAATGTACGTGTATGAACTAATTCCTATTTCCGTTTGCTTCTGATTAAGAAATTGTAAATTTTAATTTAAAAAAAAACTTAGACGTTTTTCTAATATTTAAGTTCACTGCATTTCAAACTTGATACTTTTTAGATCAGTTTTCTTTTTCTTTTTTATTAATATAAAATCCACAGATTATCATGCCTTAAATATTTTTTTGCAAAGTTTTTCTTCATAATAAAGCAATACCTATCTCAAATATTCTATTGTAATTTAAAAAAAAACATACCATAGACAGCAAAGGAGTAAAGCACACAGGTGGGTTTTCGTCGCCGATACATATTCTACTCTGGTCGTGATGGAGGCTTTGCAGCTTGGGCAGGTATAGCGTGCAGGCTTAGGGCCCATTTGCGGCGCTTGAACTGTGATGAACTGTTGAGTCGGCACAGTGGGAACGACATGATATAAATCTGTTTGCATCTGGTTATTGTATGGCGGCGGATTTTGAGTAGTTTCTGCTATGTCTACGCCAGACAAATCGGCTTGATCTGAAATATAGCTTTTTAATTTGAGAATTATGTTAACCGTTGGACTGATCTAAAATTATCTACAAAATCGTTCAGAACAAAATCTTTTTTTTTTTTCAATTCGTCGTCGTGGCCTAAAGGATAAGACGCCCGGTGCATTCGTATCTAGCGAAGCAACGGTGTTCGAATCCCGCTGGCAGACATCAATTTTGAATACGCATTTATTAGCTTCAGGCGTATGAATGTTATGGTATGTAACGGAATCTTTGAATATGATTTTGACCCCCTTCAAAACGTCGGATTAACTCGAAATATGGTATACTTATTAAGGACCGATGACGATTCAATCTTAAAAAAATATTGAAAAAATTTAAATTCAACTAAAAAATGAAAAATAAATAATAGTTTAAAAAAACAAAAAAAAAAACGCTTTTATAGAAAATCCAACTAAAAAATAGAAAATAAATTTTAATAAGTTTGAATTAAAAATAGTGTAGGTAAGCTCGTCCAATCATCGAAGCAATAAAAAAGGCATTTTTTAAACAAAATTTTTTGGTTCGACAGTTTTTTATATAAGAATTTTACGGCATACCCATCAACGAGCTCACAGCACATAATAATATGATTTTATGTTACCGAATCCCATAGACACAACAATGCCACCCAACTTGAAACACTAAAATGAAGTCTCGATTTCCTAACGGCTGCTTCTCGGAAGAATTAGGTCATTATAAATAATATATCAGTACATACCCGTTTGGGCTCAGACTTTTAGTACCTCCGTTGCATTTACGAAGTATTAGTAATACTGATAAACATAAATAAGTACGTAATAAATAAAAAACTCACGCTGCACCAGAGGCATTTTCATTTTATTCTACCACACTGTTTTACCGAACACTATCTATATGTAACCACGTCCGTCTCAGACGATTCACTGTATGTGAATGCGTAAACAATTAACCATTGTTTAAGAAATACGCAGAACAGACATGTATTTCAAAAACAAAAAAAAAATTATTTTTCAATAGCTTATACATAAACCAAAGACACCTAATAAAATACTAACGGACCACAAATGTCAATTGAAGTTAATATCGTGAAATTAGTTTGACAGCTTCATAAAAGAGTATAATATAGTTTTCTAGGTTTCTGTTTCCGATTCTATTTTGGAACTAGGTAAATCTTACTTACTTACCTTAGGAATCCTTGAATGCTCTGAACATTAATATCGTAGGACCATTTTTTCGAATTGATCCCAAGCAGAATTTGTTCAGACCTATTAGAAGTGTAAGATAGAATTGTTTTGTCAATAAAGAGTCGGAGGGTGGCTTAAAGTGAAGCGCAAAAGTTTGAGGAGTCGTTCGCATATACAGGTTTGACCAAATTCGTACCAGTAATACTGTCGCAATACATATGTTGCAATACGCGCCGTCCAAGATAAAGCAGCAATGACTGAATTTAAAAATAAAACCCCATATATTTTTAAAAAATCGTTTGATACTACAATTAATTGCCAGCTGTACATAAATTACGAAAACAGCTAAAAACATCATTGACATGGACGGAATGAACATTACAATCGATCATTATTAATGTACACGCTTCCGATATGAATTTTTTTATTTAAAACTAGCTGACCCGGCAGACTTCGTAGTGCCTCAATCTTTAAATAAAAGACCTAAACTTTTGTATAAAATAGACTTAAAACAAACAAAAGGAATTCGTCCGACGGGAGGACACATCAAAGGAAAAACAAAGTTGTCATTTTTATTTAATTCCGAGCATTTTCATATTTATCTACCTTCTCTGGACATCCATAAATAATTTCAGACCAAAATTAGCCAAATCGGTCCAGCCGTTCTCGAATTTTAGCGAGACTAACGAACAGTAATTCATTTTTATATATATAGATAGATATGATCCCCGTGGTCGCTTGAAAACGGAAGTCAATAACGACGATTTAAAGACGGTAGTGGAAGCTGTCGATACTCAATCTACCGCTAAGTTAAAAAAAGCTCTCAACGTCAGCATCAAATCAATACAGATCCATTTGCGTCAAATTAAAGGCAAGGTAAGAACATCTGATGCAACACATTGATGTACGCCTCAACTTGCTTAACAGGCATAATAACGAAGGGATTTTTAACAACAGTGTCACTTGTGCTGAAAAATGGATTATTTTTGATAAAATTGTAAGTGGTAGTTGTGTTGGTTAGGCCCTGCTTCAGCACCCGGGCAATGGCCCAAATGAAAGTCACCGTGCTCTTCTTCTTTTCTTCGTCGCTTTCTTCATTACTAAAGGTGGTGTTCCTGAAACTTGACCGTGGCCTGTCTCGTGAGCAGTTTCCATCTCGTCCGGTCCTCAGATTCTCGAATGCCTGTTTGCAACTGGCAGCCCAGTTAGGGTGGTTATTTGATCACACCATGGGCTAGATGATCGGCCGCGGGGTCTGTTTCCTTCTACTTTGCCCGTCAAAATCACAATCACATCGTGTCTTAAAGGATAAAAAACATAGTGCATTCGTAGCGAGTGATACGACCATATATATATATATATGCTTATATCCCGCAGACAGGTACCAATTATTCAATTATTAAATACGTATTTATCTCATGTTCAAAACATAGGAATCATTTAATAAAAATCGAACCCAAAAAAATTGTAATTTAGATGATTAGTATAACACATAAATGATACATAGACTGAAATTTTGCAACTCTTTTATCTTAATAAAATGAATATTTTTTAATAAAACATTAGGTACATAAATTTATAGCATTCGCGTCAGTGATGCCTTTGACCGGATTTTGATTGTAGTTTCCTTTCAGTGATTCATACTTCGGTCACATTTGAAATAGTATATTATTTGTGTTTATTACGCATGGCTAATTGGACGAAATCATACGATAATGTTACTGGCGAAGGCAACTGAGAAGTTACATAATTTTTTAATTGTTTCATCTAGTTTTAAGGACCAAATAGGGATGAAAATACTAATACATGTTATACAACAAGCAATTTTTTTTACTGATCTAGATCAGTGAAAAATGCTTATGTCCCGTGTCATTTACTTTAGCAGATATAACCGGCGCTGCACGTTGACTTTCCCAATTAAGCCTATATTTTAATCCTTGTCATAAGCTGTTTTTATGCAAATTTTGATGGAAAAAGTATCTCTTCTATATTAAAGAGCAAAAGCATAATCAAAGTATATATAAAAAAATATTGATGAACAATTTCCAATCAATAGAATACAAAAAAAAATAGTTTTTACAATTCGTAATTAATATTTCAATTCGTATTATCTACGGCTATCTAATCTAATATAATCTAATCTATCAGTCTTTGTATGATATGACCACCGCTTTATTTAATATTGGCATATTTTCTTTGCTATTGTCAGGGGTTGATAAATGGATTGAGTTTTTAATGTGTGATGACATAGTTATAAATTCGTTTGATAAAATATTTAGTTCAATTCCTCTTTTCAATGACGTAGACGGAAAAAGAAACAACCGGGGCACTTAAAATTAAGTGGTTAGTAAAGCCCATACCAATATGTGCTTAGTCGCTTGTCTCATGAGATATGAGGTCGAAATTTCTAGATCTAGAACAAGACCTTCTTCCGTAGGTGTCCTAAAGGAGATAAAGAAATCCAACGGAGAATGGGTAGCAATACTCTCTGAATAATTCATCACCACACTGCGATTATCAAATAGAATTTACTGATAGTAAGGTGTCTGGTGAGCTCCCACTGTTGGGTAGCACCACACTGCCTGTTTCTGGCACTGCTGTTCCGGTATGAAGGATGGGTTAACCATTACAGAATACAGTTGAGACTATTGCTTTATATAGCAAGGCGAGTGGTGGCATACACACTGTAATGTAACTCTCAAGTTGAGCTGTGAGCTCACCTACCCGTCCGGAATAGCCCCCAAAGCGGAACACCCCCCTACGTAGCTGGAATAGCCATAGAATAGGAAAAAGCGATAAAATGTCTGTCAGAGTCCAGCTTATCTTAGGCCAGCACCAACAAAGATAAATAAAAAACAAAGATTTAAATCTTCAAAAATATAATTTAGTATAAAAACGCCGACAATATTGAACCGAACGCAGTATTGTCGATTCGAATACTTTTTCTTGAAACATGAACCTTTATCTAAATCGAATTATACAAAATCTGATAAAATATGTGTTTTAGATTACAAAAAAGTGTTTTTTTTTTACAAATATCTGTGCTTCGAAACATCGCATTCCATGAGACTGATATTTCGTTAGCCATATGTATCTCATGATGCAAAAAAACTCATAATTTTTCATTAGTTTACGTAAATCTCTTATAATGAATAACTTATATTCAGATTATCAAACACTGGCCATGGTGATTAAGATATAAACTGAGCTATATATTTATTGACCTCTATGTGAATATGGGCGCAAAAGCCACTATTTACAATAATTAACATGATTTATAGTTTAGTTTATTCTATTTACTTATTATTAGTAAGATGAAACTGCTATTCTACCATTTGTTTTGATGTGAAAATGTACAGAATATCTTTAATGTTTATTTTATTGCTTAAAAACACAAATTATTGTTAAAATAATCAAATATTAATAAAGCATAAATATTAACAATAAATTATGTTATAATTAACTTGATTATTAATAATTTGATTAAGTATCACAATTGTTATACAAATCACGTTGTTGGCGCCATCTATTATTAGGCTGGATAATAATAATGTTAGTTTATATTAGATAAAAATAATTTATGTAAAATAAATTAATGACAGAGTCATGTAAAAATCACTAAAATATTTATTGTGAATTTTAAGCTATATTTTATGAATTGTTTCACAGTAATTCCATTTTTTTATAGAAAAGAAGTTATAGTTGCTATAACCATCACAAAATGGCTAATTTTGTAAAAACTAAAATGTGGCTTTTTGTAATAAACAAATAATGTTAACGTTTTATAGAATTGTATTGTATTTTCATTATAATAGATCTTATGTGTGAAAATCCTGGCGTAACTCCGACATGTCCTATAGGAAAGTGTCATTCTAGTCGTTTACCGGACTATATAAAACGCATATAATAAATGAAAATGAAACATACAAAAAACCTATTAAAAATCGATATATTTTTAGTTTCACAGTGTAAATTTTCTCGCTTCCCAAGAATGAAATTAACAACTATTTTTGTACTATGTTCAATTCATAGCTCAAAATAGTATATGATTTATTCGCGAAACACTATAAACATTATTAAGAGAAAATTCGGGTGCCGAGAAAATTGTAATGTAGATTTTTCAAAATTCCATTGATTTTTGTTACCGTAGGCTGCCCCAAAAAAAAAACACCAAATTGACAACTCAAGTTACAGTGAAAATAACGTTGTAAAAAGTCGAATTCGTCATTCCATATTCTCTTGTTTCTTTCTCTAAGAGCTAGAAATGTTTTTATTTTTTTGTTATTTTATATAAAATGGTTACGAATTATGGAAGCTACATAAATAAAGCTTTGTTAGTTAATATATAAAAACTAAGAGCATGGCGACAATACCGTTTTAGTGTGGACCCTATGATCGAAGCCATAGTATATGGTTTGGATTTATGATCCCACGAAGACACAGGCATATATTTATGTATGAACTAAACACAGTTCGCATTTTTACTATTTTGTTGAGAGCATTAACTGCTGTAGTTTCCGATGTACGCGCTGCAGTTCGGGCAATAATGCTCAGCATTTTGACAGCTATTCGTGCAGTAAGGAATGCAAACGCATGGCCAACAACTGAAAAAAATTAATAATAAATTTATAACTAATATATAATTAATATTTTTAACGGATAAATTAAGATTTTTATTTAAGCTTTTTGTTTGGCGAAACTAAATGTGCCTAGATTACGTAGTCGATAGCTCAATTCTAGAGTATTTTACTATTTAAAAAACAAAACAGTTAGTTTCAAGTTTGACATGTCATATGACAATGAAATTCTAAAACAAAAAAGCTGTTTTTTTTTATTGCTTAGATAGCCACCTGGTGTTAAGCGGTTACTGGAGCCCATTGACATCTACAACGTAAATGCGCCACCCACTTTGAGATATAAGTTCTAAGGTCTCAAGTATAGTTACAACGGCTACCCCCCACCCTTCAAGCCGAAACGCATCACTGCTTCACGGCAGAAATAGGCAGGGTGGTAGTACCTTCCCGCGCGGACTCCACAAGAGGTTCTATGTATGTATGTAGGTATGTATGTATTGTTTCTTTGTATTTTAAGAATATTTTTTAATTATTTCTATTAATTGAAAAAATCGCTTACCCTATTAAGCAAAGAAGAGCAGCAAACAGATGTGTCTTTGTCGTGGAAACACGTTCTACTCTAGTGACGATGGCCGTATTACAAGACGGACATGTATAATGTGAAGGATCAGGTCCCATTTGCCTTACTACTGGTACGACTGCCACGACCTGTTGAGGAGGTACGGCAGGATATGCAGGATATATTCCTGGTTGTGGTTGGGTGACGTACGGTGGCGGGTTCTGATGCGGCGGTACGAAGTGTGTGCCAGACAAATCTGCTTTATCTAAAAAAATTGTAAAATTAGTACCTTGGGTGAGCGGTAAGCCTTCAAATCTGTTAAAGACGAGAGCGCCTAGCACAGACGTCATTGATTTCATTGATTAATTTTATTATTACAAAACTGTCTTTAGAATATAGCACAGTTGTCTCATAGCGTAGATTCATAGTAAACAATCAACAAAACCTCAATAGCTGTCACACTCCTAGATCAGATAAAAAAAATATGAATCCTTAGAAATCAAAACTATACAACTGATATAATCATTTAAACAATTTTATGGAAATAATATTACGCAATAATACGTGATTTTACATGTGGTCTTATAAAAGGTTCTTATTTTCCTGCTTTGCGTATCTTTAACAATATATAAATCTACAGTGGTTTTCACGGATGTTCCGTTATAACTACTGAACCATGCATCCGATTGACTTGAAACTTGGTATCCATGTAGAAAATACATGCACTTAATGGACGGACTAATATTTATAGGAGTGTTGGACTCCCTAATGATAATGACAATAAATAATGATGTTAATTTTAAATGTACAGCGAAGCGGGCGATTACGGTTAGTTTAAAATAAAAAATAGCTCAGCAGCGACAACATATTTTACGATAAATCGATCGAAATTGCTATTTTAGTCAGTCTAATTAAATTCTCGAGCTTTTACGTGTTCATAACTCGTTACTCTGATAACGTTAAGAGATAGGGCAATTCAGCGAACTCAGTATCAATACGCGGCTACGTACATATGTACGTGGCTGTGTGTTTCTATACGCATTTAGCACTAAATCAACCATATCGTGTAAAGTTTTTTATACTATAATAAAATTATAAAGAGGAAATATTTGTTTGTATTAAATAGGCTCCGAAACTACTGAACAGATTTAAAAAATTCTTGCACTGTTTGGAAACTACACTATTCCCGAGTGAGGATTCCCTTTCTTGAAAAAAATTAGGGATCCTTACTAAAACTCCAATAATGTAACCCAAGGTGTAAAAAAATTACCTAAAGTATTCTTTACATCGTGTGCCCTGCGATAACCATTGATGATAGAATAAAATAATGTACTACGACTTTGTAGAACACATTATTATTTTCAAAAAGTGTCGCGACAACATATGTCTAGCTATTATAGTTATGTGTTCTTGTGACCCGAGCGGAGCCGGAGCAGGCCGCTAGTTATCTATAAATTTAGACAGAAAATTTGAACTGTTTTAGTACCGATCACAAAGTAACCAATGGGCTGACAATAAAACAAACAGCCTTGGCATAATAATTTATCATAGTTATAGCTAGTTTAATCTTGCCCTTGTTAGTTGTTCGTGACCACGAAAAGTGAATAGCACACGAAACGTTGAAAATAATAAAAAGAGAACCAACAAAACTAGATTAAATAAACTGAAAGCAGTTTTAATTGTGACTACCATTCGCGGTGACCGAAGAAAATACTAAATAATGTCACATTTAACATATTTTATAATTCTTGTTAAGCTATTGCATAGCTTTTATCGCGGACCTTGGGCGCGGCGACTGAATCATGAAATTCCGTAACGAAAAAAACCTTACACTCCTCACTCCGCCTACCATGTAGCTCGCGTTTAACACATTCACACGTTGCGCTTGTGTAGTGTTTGTGAATAAGCGCGTGGCGTGACGTCACACTGCATGCGCATCATGAAAAGTCTGCCCATCTCTCTTTCGCGCGGTCTAGCTTATGAGTGTGAAGGGGACAGTTAAGGTTTTGCTTTTGTTAATGTTTAATATAGCGTGGTCTTATTTTATTATTGTTTTAATATTAAATTATCATTGTCTAATTATAATTGCATAAGTTGATAAAAAATGCTATGCAATAGCTTTACCGCGGCAGTTCCCGAGTGCCACACGTTTTTTTTTCTTCATTGGAAGTGGTAACCGGAACCCATTGCCAACTTAAATACCGCCACCCACCTTGAGATATGAGTTCTAAGGTCTCAGTATAGTTACAACGATTGCCCCACCTTTCAAACCGAAATGCATTACTGCTGACAGAAACAGGCAGGGTGGCGGTACCTACGCGTGCGGACTCCTATGAGGTCCTAGCACCAGTAAGACCGGCCAAATCAATGAGTGTACCAGGCTCACCACAAACCGGTAGAAGTGGTGATTACTCGGGGGGCGAATAACATTTTCCCACACCAATGATACTCAATGACGACCACAACCGCTCTGACAAGAGTGATACTACATTGAAAAATACACAACCATAATGAATATTACAACAAGCATATTACATATATTCTTTTAAAAAACTACACATAATTGGAATATCTTATTGGCAGTTTCATAATTCGTGAAGTCGCGTAGGAAGGAGCGTATTATTAATTTCGTACTTCAGCCGGTTTTCATTAGAACAATTGAAAAGAATTAAACATGATTTTTAGTACTATCGTGGTAAGAAATTTTACCACTGTTACTACCACCATTACCATCCTACCACGGATTTTTGTTTCCATGAACCGCTTCGATAAACCTTGAGGATTACATGTTGCGCTTCTATAGATATGCATCGAACACAAATTTACAACAGTACGATTGAGAAAAGTCTACTCACATTCAACATTGGCCATTTTAGTTTAGTTAGACACAAATCACGAACTAAATTCCCAGTTATACGATTATACGAACACCACAATCGACTGTCTGTTCAAATGATCTACTGCAAAGAAAATATATCGGCTGAATATAACGATAATTTTTTATCTGATAACAAATTATCTAGTTACGCTCTGTTCCGGTATGTTTGTTTGTTTGTTTGTTAATATAGTGCGCTGTAGTCATCACGATGATTTTTTTGCTATTTGCTCTTTTTACTTAGTGTCAAACGTAGTTCAAGTCCACACAAATTTGAGTTAACTTTTACGTGATCGAGAAGTTAAAAAAATCGCACTAAGCACGCTGTACCCTTAGATGTTTGCTACTTCTCAGCTATACATGAGCTCCAGTAACCACTTACCAGGTGGGCTGTGAGCTCGTCCACCCAACTAAGTAATAAAAATAAAATAATCATAAATTAAAGTGTGAATATTGTGATACATAAGTAAATTGTCTTTTAACTATTAAATTACGCATAGAGCTTTGAATTTTTGTACATCTTAAAGTCTATTACGAGAGCTTGAGATTATATTGGCTTACAAAAGCATAGTTAATAGTAATAATAATATCTCCTGATAATAATAATAAAAACGAAAATAAAGTCGCGAGCTAAACATATATCCCAGATAAAATATCTAGATAACTTTTTCGATGTTGATAGGACAAATTGTAATTGTGACGCACGTCTGGTTTATATATACATGGGGAATTTCAAAGCAAGAAAACAATTAAGTGGAATACCCGGAATATATGAACAGATTTAGAGTCAGGCCCAAGCATTCTAAGCCTAACGAGTAAATCATGTCTGTGTATGTGTATATAATTATCGAAGTATGGTATCTTCTCTTATGTTCTCCTTAAATATAATAATAATAATGTAATAGTAATAATCGTGATAAAAATTAATGGCAAATTTACTTGGATAGCAACTGGCAGTAATTACAACAATTTGAACGATAACTTGGACCTAAAAATAGGCAAGATGGTACAGTATTACTGTGGTCTCGTAATGCCCTACCACTACTAGCCAATTATAAGGTTAGAAAAAGATGCTACTATAGACGGATAATGAACTATAACACGATCTGAAGACCACACACACAAATGACACATACAACTCTTTTTTTTTTTCTAGACGAAGTACATTGACGTCACAGCGTACATGCCACCTCTCAGCGTTAGACATGATGATGATTTGACCAAAGACAATGTGCAAACGGCTGTTCCCGTCAAACATACTACTACTTCGGCATGAACCCTAATTTGTAATATAATTGCAAAATTATATTGCGCAATTATATTATAATTGCGCAAAATATTGAGACCTAATAAACGTAATCAAAAACGTTCTCGGCGCATCTATATATTAATACGTGAAGCAAAAACATTGTATCCCTTTTTACGTAAATTGCGCGGACGGAGGAGTATGAAATTTTCCACACTTATAGAGAATATGGAGAAGAAGTGCACAATGCTAATATTTTTTTAAAACAATGCATTAAATATACATTAAATCAGTAAAGAAAACATTACACACATTAAATACCATCTATTTGACGCACACACGCATGCATACTATTTATTTATTGTCAAAATTTTGTTCTTGATGTCTGTGGTCAAATTGAGAATAGATTAAATATTGTTTGTCTTTATTAATATTTTTTTATAGTGTAGCCTTGACGAAATTTGTGATTATAGAAGTATAAAATACAATCATAATAGTGTACAAACTTACAATTCCAATTAATTATAGTCGAATTTCGACTACTGCGGGACCTATAGTAATATTAAATACACATTGAAATTATTCATATTAGAATTAGACCATGAACTGGCTTTGACCACAACTTCTTAATTTCCGCCCTATGACTCATACTTACGCCACGTATCGAAAACATTTTTATCTCTGGTTTTCAGTGACAATGATAAATATTTTATCGGCGAATGATGTATGCTCGCTGTACACGATTTAAATAAAAGACCAATAGATAATAAGTTCACATGTACTAATTTAAATACTAGGTAATTGAAGCGGTTTTGCGCACATTCCTAATAAATGAAATGTTTCCAATAACTAACCATGTCGCAGTTTTTTTTTTATTGCTTAGATGGTTGGACGAGCTCACAGCCCACCTGGTGTTAAGTGGTTACTGGAGCCCATAGACATCTACAACGTAAATGTGCCACCCACCTTCTCAGTATAGTTACAGCGGCTGCCCCACCCTTAAAACCACACACGCATGCATACTATTTATTGTCAAACTTTTGTTCTTGACGTCTATTGTCAAATTGAGAATAGATTAAATATTGTTTGTCTTTGTTAATCTTTTTTATAGTGTAGTCTTGGCGAAATTTGTGATTATAGAAGTATAAAATACAATCATAATAGTGTACAAACTTACAATTCCAATTAATTATAGTCGAATTTCGACTACTGCGGGACCTCTAGTTTATATATTAATACGTGAAGCAAAAACTTTGTATCCCTTTTTACGAAAATTGCGCGGACGGAGGAATATGAAATTATCCACACTTATAGAGAATATAGAGAAAAAGTGCGCAATGCTATTTTTTTTTTAAATAATGCATAAAAGATACATTAAATCAATAAAGAAAACATTACACGCACTACATACCATGTATTTGACGCACACACGCATGCATACTATTTATTGTCAAACTTTTGTTCTTGACGTCTGTTGTTAAATTGAGATTAAATATTGTTTGTCTTTGTTAATATTTTTATAGTGTAGTCTTGGCGAAATTTGTGATTATAGAAGTATAAAATACAATCATAATAGTGTACAAACTTACAATTCCAATTAATTATAGTCGAATTTCGACTACTGCGCGGGACCTCTAGTTATTATTTACAGACTAAGTGACTTGGTAGTTCGTAGCATAGGTCTCATTCTAAGTGCAGAAAGACTTAGGGGTACATGGTTGAAAAGTTCCTGGCCAAGTGCCAATTCAGTTTTCATTGTCTGCAGATTTGCAAGGAGGGAAATTGAAAACTAAGCACCTACGCCTACGCGTACAAGAATAACGCTTAAGAAATGTTCCAGAACATGCAATAGATGTTCCAATTATTTCGATATCCGTTTTTGCTATTTGACAACAGATGGCGATGCTCGTACCGACATAACACTATGGTTGAATGGTATGGTAACCATTAGCGCTTCAAGTGAAATTGATGGCGATTTCCTTACTAATATGAGATTTGTTTTTGTATTTTGTCCTAGTCCCTGTAGTGAGTGAGACATTGGAGTACATTATGATCCTAAATGGCCTATTTCTGTCATGTGTTCCGATTTAAAGGACAGCTTCACATTGTGGTCATTGACCTACGATAACTCTTTAACATCAGATAAGCCTTGAAAAAGGTCTACAGCAGTTAAAACAAATGCAAAACTAAGCATCACATTACGATTTAAAATGCTCCACAACAGCATAACAAAAAATTCACTGTATCCTTTGAATACAAAAAACCGTGGAAATAACTTATTTTGTGGTGTCCAGTAAAAGCTCTGTATTTCTTATACAGCCGCACAGAGAGTTCGCAACTTGGCACCGCTATCTCGTAAATATGAATTATTACCCACATATGACTTAAAATTTTTACTTTCCTTGCAGAAACCCTCAACTGTTACCAACCTGGCGTATTTGGGTTCCGTAAAATGTTACCTACATCAGTTTTACATTTCATGCATCGAAATGTATTATTGGCCGTCTACGTTGAAACACCCAACTTGAATTGCATAAGACAACG
Organism: Bombyx mandarina; assembly: GCF_003987935.1. Next base: position 1,138,951 of record NW_021011501.1, read on the forward strand.
ATTGACTTAACATACAAAGGGGCATGGTTCTTTATTCTCTATATTTCCTATTAGTACACATCTTAAATCATCCATGTAAGGAGTATCATTATACTTTGGAGTGAAGTTATGCCGAAGGTCATAATGTTATTTTTTTTATTTCTCTTCATGCAACTTTTACTTGTAAATATTGTTATAAAGATAAAGAAGCCTTTAATAACGACTTTAATTTATAATTAGGTACATACTATTTTTTTTTAAAGATTAAATGTAAGACCGCTCCAAAGGTGGATAGACGACATAAAGGCCGTTCAGGCTGTACGTGGAAGAGAAATTGCCACGATCGGGACTTATGGCAGGATTTGGGGGAGGCCTATGCGAAAGCAAAAGCCTAACCGATGTCAAATACTTAAATAAATAATAGTTTAAAACACTAACAAAATACGCTTTTATAGAAAACCTAACTAAAAAATAGAAAATAAATTCTAATAAATTTGAATTAAAAATAGTGTAAAAAAAAATGATTTTATTATAAAAGCGTTTTTTTTAAATATTGTTTATTTGTTTTATTTTTTAGTTGAATTTAATTTTTTTCTATTAATTTTTTCCGTTATTTTTTTAATATTGAATAGTCATCGATCCTCAATAAGTATACCTTTCGAGTTAATCTATTGTTTTGAAGGGAGTCAAAATCATATTCAAAGATTCCGTTACAAACATACATACGTCTGAAGCTAATAAAAGCGTATTTAAAACAAAATTGTTAGCGCGATTCAAATTTTTTGCCAATTTTCTTCTGTGCTATATTCATTAATTTCAAATTGATTTACAAACATACGTGCTAGTTGCTGCCCTTGAAAATTCACGACACATATTCTCAAGAGTCTCAAAAATAACCCGACCCACGGAACCCTTGCAAAAGAACGCCATTGTTACGTCCCTTATTCTTTTTGTTTATGTTACAGTAAAACAAGCTAGATCACGGCGCCGGCACCGTCCCGAGCCGGATCGGGCCAGACGTTTCCATTTCCCGAATGTTGCGGGATTTTAAAGTGTCTAAGCAAGTAATTGTTCTGCCAGTTACCGACCGGTAGATTTGTAAGCTTAGTGATCCGTGCTCTGTGAAATCCTGCATTGAAACGGTTTGCAGAATTTCTTGTACCGTTAACAGAACAAAACTTTTTGAATTAAATACATGGGTTATGCTTGTGCCGGGCACGTTTATTTGTAGTAAAGACGACTGCTACGCCACTAGAAATGATTAGGAAAGCCCATAAATGCCTAATATCAATTATATTGAAACCTGAAGTACCTCATCGTTTTCGTCTCAGTTTCAAATCTCAGTAGGCAGTCTCAATTGACTTATAGCAGTAGACTTAAGGCTTAAATCTCAATAGCTTAGATAGATTAGATTCTCAACAACTTAGATTCTTCTCTCAGAAAATCTCTTCTTCTAAATGTATGAAATTTTATATTTTGAAAATACTTCCATGGTAATTGCCCAACGTTAGTAGGAAGGTAACACAAACGTAAAATACTTATCCAAACGAACTTATAATTTAAAACACGTGCTCTCTCCCTTTGATCGAAACCCCTGTCCATGTCTCCGAAGCTTCGTTAAATTGCTACCTCATTATTTTCGGATTATTTACAAAGTAAAACCGTACGCATATATTATATATAATCAGTGTCCTGTATAAGCCCCGTTTTTTGATCAAACGTATCTAACCCCAGTATTTCAATAGTTGCTTAATTGCCGGAAATTCAATTTCATTATGCAAATGCGTGTCCGAACTCCACGCGGTTGTCAACATTTTAATATCATTGAAAAAGCATTGTCTTCGTCGTCTTTAAAAATCGATTACATAGGTACCTACGTAATATTACAAAATTGACTTAAAAATAATTCAATTTTGTCACAAGACAATATTGAAATTGAGATTTGTACTGTTCTTAATTTTACGAATTGGCTAAGGAAAATAAGTGAAAAATTTGACATTTACCAATCTTATTAAATATTCACTGTCAATATCATTATCAGTATCGATATCATTATCATTATCACTGTCAATATCATTATCAGTATACGAATAAATAATAAGTCTATTTATTCGTAGATCAGTATGCTGAATATTACTGCGATTTTAGTTTTAGTGAAACCATGTTTTATTTTCTTAAAATTTAATTATTAAAATGAATATGCAATTCCGAAAAGGGCACATCTCTGAAAAAGTAAAATGTTCAGGAAACGAAAAAAACTGATTATTTTCTAAAGCAGTGTAAAATTTAAAATATTTACTTTTGAGATATATTTCAGTGTTAATTAGCAATTGAAAATTACTAGAATTATTATAAAATGGGTGTAGGTAAGCCTCAAAACTACATGTATATGAAAAAATGTATTTGACAAAATATGCGACATGTACCCTTTTCGAAATGGCATATTCAAATATAGTTTGCAGTCCGTTATTATTAAAAGACTGTCATTATTTTATAGTAGAAATGCAAAATTCATGAATCAACACAATCGGGATTCATTCTCGTCGAAACGTCCGGTATCCTACGCGATCAGTCGAGAAACCGTTCATTTAGAACCAAACAATACGAGGACGGGATGATAAGTAACTAGTAAAAATTTAAAATTAAAAAAAATATATGTCATTTGTAAATTCGTCTCTCTGGCCACCTGTGTTCTAAATTTCAATTTGGTGGCGTGAAAATTTTATTGATTTTTTGCCATTTGAAAATATATTATCACCGAAAGTTAAGTGTTTTATTATTAGGCTAGTTACTTATCATCCCGCCCCTGTACTAAATCTAAGAAATGTCACAAATTATATGAGTAAAACTCGTCCCGAATCGAGAATCTACTTTTTTGAAGCCGATTAAAAATAAACGTTCTCCATAAGAGGCTTCCTTTTGAAGTGATTTCGAAATTGTGAATTTCAAAACGAAATATAATAATTTTCCCTTTTAAAATCATATATTCACATCCTTTTAACCCGGAGTTAATCCGTAAAGTACTTTCGGGACGCACTCGGCCGCGCCCGCCAAAAAGTTATCTTTTATTTTAAAAATGTTTCATATTCTACTAATCCAGCGGATACATTTTACAATGCGACAACTTTATACAGAGTACAACATTCAAATGAAATTATAGTCCTAACTTGTTTTAAAAACACAGGATCTATAATATAATTAATTTATTATTCGGACTATATAGATTAAAACCAACAATCTATATATGAATACGTAAAGCACAAACTTTGTACCCCTTTTTACGAAAATTGCGCGGACGGAAGAGTATGAAATTTCCCACACTTATAGAGAATATATAGGAGAAGTGCAGTATGTTAATATTTTCTTAAATTATGCATAAAAAGTACATTAAATCAATAAAAAAACATAACACACACCATGTATTTGACACACACGCATGCATAATATTTGTTTATTGTCAAACTTTCGTTATTCCTTAAAGTCTGTGGTCAAATTGACAATAGATTAATATTGTTTGTCTTTATTAATATTTGTGATATCTCGAAGTATAATAATTTTTGACAATAGAATCATAATAATATACAAACTTACAATTTCAATTAATTGTAGTCGAATTTCGACTACCAAGGGACCACTAGTTTAATTTAATTAGCATTAAAAAGCATTAAAAGAAGCGGCAATCAGAGTGACGATCGGTCGCGAACCTCACCTCGGTCCCGGTGGATTTCGATTCCCTGTTGGAGTCAGTATCTTTGTTATATACATTTGGACTCTAAATATACATAATCTTGTCTTTTACCTTGTTTCCGGTACCTATAGTATAATGAAAAATATTAACTTAGAAATGCTGTAGACGGAAAGTTTGTAAATAAAAAAAATTATTAGGAAATTACCTCAAAGCAGCAATATTGCTTTGTCTATCCTAGTACTTGTTGTATATTAGATCTATATTTTCTTTTGGAGAATTTAATCCAGATATGGCAATATCGTGTTACACTAATTTGGGCTAGTTTGTACTTTTTACGAATCAGCGGTTCATCGGCAGAAATAAATATACACGGTAATCATTTTACATTCTATAAATGAATCTACAGGAAGGAAAACGAATTGTTTTGATGCAAATAACATAATAATTATTGTTTTGTACGCACAAAACGCGAACGAAGTGAAATCACCAACGTATATGTTCCACGTTCGCATTTAATTCGGTTTTAACGTTTGACATTTTTCTTTATAATCTTGTTAAACAAACAAAAGGGGCGAAGTGAAACGGGGAATTACGTATAAGCATTCAACATTCGTAGTTGTGTTTTAAATACGATCAGCATTTTTGTTGAAAATTAAACAAATGACTGAAATCTGCTTTAAATGCAAGATGGTCTTATTTGGTTTATTTTTATTTTATTTTCTCTGCCTATTCGTTGGCAGCCTAGGAGCTATTCCAGCTTCTCACAGACGGGTAGGTGGGCTCACGGGCTCAACCTGAAAGTTTTTTTTTTCCTACCTAAGCTGGTAGCCTGGAGCGGCATTCCAGCGTAACCGTAACTAGTAGGTGAGCTCACGGGGCTCAAACCTGACGACGATGCTAAGACGAACCCTAGCAAGAGTCGTGCTTCGCAGATTCTACCACCGGATCGGAAACGCGACCCACTGAAAAGATCCGGCGAGAAACTCAGTGGGCTGTGTCTGAGAATTAATTTACTCGTCGAGCCCTTCGTCGTAAGCGACGGGTTCGACGAGAACGGTGACCGGTGCTTGAAGTACCTAGAAGCACCGTTAGTGGATCGGGAGGATCCAAGATGACGTGAGAATTTGCCCTGACAAGAGCAGTGCTTCGCAAAAACCACCAACGGATCGGAATCGCAACCCAGAAGATCAGTCGGGAAACACAGTGGGCTGTGTCTACAGATCGTTTGTCTTTCACGAAACAACGTTGCACGTGGACATGATCTGACAATGAGATATGTAATACAACAGTGGTTAAAAATGTCGTTTTAACCCCGAAAATTGTACCTCAAGATGTCCTTAATATCGAGAATTGACTTTTTGTTTTAAATAAGCATCATAGCAGTGTAGTGAGCGACTAATAAACATAATTAAAACTGTAATCTTGGAAATATTTTTACTGGTGGTAGGACCTCTTGTGAGTCCGCACGGGTAGGTACCACCGCCCCGTCTATTTCTGCCGTGAAGCAGTAATGCGTTTCAATATGAAGGGTGGGGTAGCCGTTATAACTTTACTGAGACCTTAGAACTTATGTCTCAAGGTGTATGGCGCATTTAGGTTGTAGATGTCTATGGGCTCCAGTAACCACTTAACACCAGGTGGGCTGTGAGTTCGTTCACACATCTAAGCAATAAAAATAAAAAATAAAAAGCTTTGATCGCTCATTTAACATTTCGTTCCATCTAATTATTGACGTATCTATTACTTAAGAGTTTTCAACGAAGATTTTTGAAACTTTAAACAAAACTTATAATTCTATCGACACAACCTAAAATAGAACTGAAATTTTATCTAATATCTATCTATAAGCTCGATACATGAACTTAAATATTTCTGAAGTTAGTCTGGCTTGTCATACGCCTTGCACTCGAGTTATTATAACAAGACAAACTCGTGTCTCGTTGCTAACAAATCGCAGCCGCGTTGTTAGGGCGACTGCCAGTCGAATATTATAATCGGCTTAGTTACTATCGACGGGGTACTGATATACAGCAGGATTACTTCAGTACTGTGTATTGAGGAAATCTATACTAATATTATCTATATCTATATCTATACTAACATTATAAAGAGGAAAGATTTGTTTGTTTGTTTGTTTCGAATAGGCTCCGAAACTACTGGACCGATTTGAAAAATTCTTTTTCCATTAGAAGCCGACATTGTCCCTGATAAACATAGGCTACTTTTTTTATTTTTTTTTTATTTTATGTTTTTGGTTTCATGTGTGTTTTAATGTTTCCGAAGCGAAGCGAGGGCGGGTCGCTAGTTGATAATATTAGCGATTCGGTCTATTATGTTATTGAGTTACTACATTTGCCTTGTGCATACTATAATTTCTTCGGATTCCGAAAGTCGTAGAAATGATCCGAAGCTGCTTATAACGCTTATAGTAATTAACCACTTATAGTATTTATTATTACTAAATACTGCACTATAGATCAATAATATTAAAGACAAACAATATTAATCTATTTTCAATTCGACCACAGACTTTAAACAATACCAAAAGTTTCCCAATTGACAGTAAACAAAGAGTATATTTTTATGTATGTGTTGTGTCAAATACATGGTAGCTGTGTAATGTTTTCTTTATTGATTTAAAGTATATATTATGCATTATTTTAAAAAAATATTAACATTGTGCACTCCTTCTCTATATTCTCTATAAGTGTGAGAAATTTCATACTCCTCCGTCCGCACTATTTTCGTAAAAATGAGTACAAAGTTTTTGCTTCACGTATTTAATATTTAGATCTTCATATTATTTCTGACTTTTCGAATTCTGCACTAAACTGTTCACGAGCGCTCACAAGCCATTGGGCCTAGAGCAATAAAGTAATCATATTATATGATGGACAAAATGGGTCCAAGTTGTTATTTTTTTTAAATGATAATGTCAACGTGGCTGATATCATTCTCTTCATTATTATGCTTTCCTTCCATAGTGACAGTAATTAAAAATTACTTTTCCAAACACATCCTTATATTGAATTTCCAGCCTTTCCAGGTCCAGCCTTTCGGCTGCTCAAGTAAGAATGTGTGACGCGATAATAGCTACTTGTATTTATAATAGAACAGTTGGGTAGTTTGTTCATTAATTTTCCTGAATACCATCTTAAACAATTATTGACATGCTTTGGACTCATAACAGATATCCAACAGTATTAGCATTAAAGAACAAGTTAACCATAAACATCTTAATTAAAGAAATAGCAGGGTTGCGCCGATATTTTTTTTTTCTTTTTTTTTATTGCTTAGATGTGTAGACGAGCTCACAGCCCACTTGGTGTTAAGTGGTTACTGGAGCCCATAGACATCTACAAAGTAAATACGCCACACACCTTGAGATATAGTTCTAAGGTCTCAGTATAGTCACAACGGCTGCCCCACCCTTCAAACCGAAACGCATTACTGCTTCACGGCAGAAATAGGCGGGGCGGTGGTACCTACCCGTGCGGACTCACAAGAGGTCCTACCACCAGTAATTACGCAAATTATAATTTTGCTGGTTTGATTTTTACTGCACGATGTTATTCCTTCACCGTGGAAGTCAATCGTGAACATTTGTTGAGTACGTATTTCATTAGAAAAATTGGTACCCGCCAGCGAGATTCGAACACCGGTGCATCGCTCGATACGAATGCACCGGACGTCGTATCCTTTAGGCCACGACGACTTCGATATATAGATAATGCGTTATTGTTCGACCACTTAAATAATAAAGTATTTTAATATCAGAAAATCTATCTTATAATGCGAGTATCGCAATAGGTAGTTTTTTAGAAAGAGGGTATGGTCACGACGAGCTTTTATCAAAACACGATTTTTGGGCAGTAATGTATTTACAGTCGTGTAATAATGCCGTGGTGCGCTCCTGTGTAGATAGGTTTTTTCTAAACATGTGTGCACGAGCGACTTTTGCTTAAACAAGTGATCGAGATAACGGCCCATCTGATGCTAAGTGATACTGGAAATCATAGATTACTGAACCCGCCACTCACCTTGAGACATGAGGTCTAAGTCTCTGTTCTATAGGCCCTAGGCCAAGGGCTGCCTCTTCCTTCAAACTGGAACACATTAATGCTTCTAATCATGTTGAGCGGGCTCCCAAGAAGCCCTACGAGTAGTGACGGCGTGACATTCACGCTGATGGAATAAAAAAATTGCGAGTCCGTAACCTCTCTTCTAACTGCTTTGGCCACAACAGATCGGGAATGGCTACTTATAAGCATATGAGCTGAAAACTCGTCTGCCTATCTCCTTTAGAGAAAGGGAAAATGACAAATAAATATATGTTATAATAAAAGATGACGCACTTCCAAACATTACGGAGACCCAGCAGCGGGAAAGTGCATTACTATCGATCTCAGAAAGTCAGTGTCGCACTGAAGCCTTCCACAATAAAAGTTAAGTGTGCGTCTCCCCTTCCCTAATCTTAACAGCTACGTGAGGTATTAAGAATTTACTAACACAAGAGGGAGGCTCCCGTTGATTTCAAGACGTCTTGTTATTTTAACAGCCTCTGCCTCTGGTACTAACTAAGCTGCCCTTTCTAACGGTAGGCAGCGGCTTGGCTCTGCCCCTGGCATTGCTGAAGTCCATGGGCGACGGTAACCACTCACCATCAGGTGGGCCGTATGCTCGTCTGCCTACAAGGGCAATAAAAAAAAAAAAAAAAAAAAAAAACATAAAATAGCAGAGAAGAATTAGTGTATTTTAAGATTTGGGTGCAAATCTTAGAAAAAAAAAGTAGATTAGGCTATTAACAATACTGGCACTAAATACATATTAGATCTTATTTACAAAGGCTGAATGCCGCCACCCACCTTAAAGCGTGAAAGTCTGACCTACTCGTGTATCAGGGTTGTATATCAGCTGTTTCAGACTTCAATTGGTGATCAAATCCGTAAATCTGAAAATTAGTAGTTTCCCAAAAACATATTTTTGGGTGTCAAATGCATAAATTAAACAGACTAACTTTATTCACACTCTGATTTAATCTGCCAATTTTGCATTGATGCGTCTTATTCAACTGCTACTAACAACATTGCAACAATAATATTTTAATGGTTTGCAATATAAGCCTCATATTTAATAATAATTCTTAATATCTACAGGACTCTATATAATCATATTAATATAAATAATCATAAACCTTACAATAGTGATTTGAAAAGCAGATAAAAACTTCTGCACCAAGATTATTTTGACTATAAAGTTCTTCGTAATGATGTTCCTACAAAAAAAAGTTAACTTCGTGAACAGAAATTCACTATTTACGACTCCATCGTTCAAAGCCCTAAAAATATCAGCTCGATTGTCCTTGAAGACGTCCGTTATAAAAGATTTTCATGGCTCCCAGCTGTATTGGGAAATAGAAGTAAAATTTAACGACATCGTTTTCTTGTTTTAAGGGTGCTAAATTAAAAATTACTTGCCCCTGTTGCGGCGAACACTTGAAGTCTACAAAGTTAATACCGTTTTCGATCCATGACTTTATGGTCCAAAGTACCGTTAGCAGAACGAGCCCAATTGTTCAATCAACAATGTTGTATAGACCTCTAAATAAACTCCATTACTAGATGTGTCATTGATTTTTGACGACTAATATTATATTTTAAATATAAAACCTTTTTTTTTTATCCTACCTATTTGCTGGTAACCTAAGGGGCTATTTCAGCTATGCGTGAACAGGTAGGTGAGCTCACGGGCTGAACCTGAGATAATTTTCTAACACCAGTCGTAGCAAGAGCAGTGCTTTGCAGAATCTACCGGATCGAAATCGCGACCCACTGAGAAGACTCGGCGAGAAACTCAGTGGGCTGTGTCTATAGGCTAGTTCGCTCATCGGAATCTTCGTCGTAACTGACGAGGACGGAGGCCGTTGCTCTCCCGAGGCTCTTCGCCTAAAAGCATCAAGAGTGGGTCCAGGGGATGCGATAAGACATGTTTCGGGTGACGGCCGCTTTTTGTGACCCCGTCGCCTAGTTTTTTTTTATATTTTTTTTATTGCTTAGTTGGGTGGACGAGCTCACAGCCCACCTGGTTGTTAAGTGGTTACTGGAACCCATAGACATCTACAATGCAAAAGCGCCACCCACCTTGAGATATAAGTTCTAAGGTCTCAAGTATAGTTACAACGGCTGCCCCACCCTTCAAACCGAAACGCATTACTGCTTTACGACAGAAATAGGCAGGATGTAAGTACCTACCCTGAATTAGCAATAACTTATAATAGGTTCACTGGTTTATTGATTGTGGTCGAATTCGGACCAGTTTGTATGAAAGAAATTATGTTCGCGTGTTTATTTTGTTTTAGTATCCAGTTTTTGTTGCTCTTAAAAACCGTTGAGCTCACGATTCTCGTGGTGTTAATTGGTTACCGGATACTTTAAACACAACGTGAATGCCGCTGAATACCTTAGAGAACGTTGATTCTTCGTTTAAAAATTAATTATTTAAATTGATTTATCCATTTTTGACGCTTCCTTAAAGTTGAAACAAATTTTATAAAAATCGCCTTTCTACGCACCGTATTTGGTCTTGTTCGTTTCTTCTTGAGGTGTCGACAAAACTAAATGTAATCGTAAAAACAGTCAGATTATTATTAATATTTGAATTGTTCAATTTAAATCGTCAATATACAACGTCATACGTCTGACGATACGATACGATATATTATGTCTTAGAATAACAGATACATTAATATAAGACATCATAAAATATAATAATGTACAATATATAAATATATAGAAACCGAGCAATAAAGAATGCGTACCAGATTGAACGGTTGATTTAACTTTGTAGGGGCGTCGGATTTATGATTAAAAGAAAATTAAAAATTGTTCTCTTTGAGCACTCAGTTGGGCTCTCATAAAAAAACCTCAAAAATAATTGTGTTATCTTAAAATAAATATAAAAATTATGCGCTAAATCGAAGTTAAGTCGATTGCACCTTCGCGTCCTCCGGGAAATGACTTTGACGGAATATAAATATCTATATTCGATCAAAAAACAAAAGAGTTTATAAAGGTTATAATGTGTAACACTGAAAAGATTGTAACGATTGGTCTTATCGCTTAAAGGGGTCTCATTCAAGCAAGCTTATATATAAATTATTGAGTTGAAATAAATGTTCATTTTCGCTGAATAAATATACAAGTTACTATTTACATTGAAACTTTAGCAGTAAATAAATAATAATAATAAACAACGAAATATTTTATTTTATTTCCATTCAAAGTCAATGCTCAACTAGGTTCATTTTAGTTTTAATAATATACACAATAAAACCTAATAATCAAATTATACCAAAATTGCAACTTAAGGGCGATGTTATAATGGTACTAACCTTCTGCGTCTAAAACGGTTTTCATTCCAAACTAACAACGTCGGGTGCACCGTCTCGACAGAATTACATACATAAACAAGAGGAGTTTCATCCCCTAACAAAGATCGCAATTTATCGGAGGGTAGCAGACACATTAAAACAGGAAAAAGTAAACGTAGGTACCTACGTACGTAAAATATACGTGCCGCAAAACTTGCAATTGAAATGAGAATGTGAATTAGTTGGGGATTTTATTTTAAATACAAAACATGGTAGTAAAATGAACAGGTTTTTAGTATTAGAAGGAATATTTTAAACATTTCCTTATTTATATTGTAGTACTATTACTAATTTTCCCAGCTGTATCTTTAACCCCTTTTTTTTTATTGCTTAGATGAGTGGACGAGCTCACAGCCTACCTGGTGTTAAGTGGTTACTGGAGCCCATAGACATCTACAACGTAAATGCGCCACCCACCTCGAGATATAAGTTCTAAGATCTCAGTATAGTTACAACGGCTACCCCACCCTTCGAACCGAAACGCATTACTGCTTCACGGCACTTGTAAGCAGACGATCATATGGCAAAACTGATGGTGAGTGGTTACCGTCGCCCATGGATGTTAGCAATGCTAAGGGTAAAGCCAAGCCACTGCCTTTAAGCACTTCTGCAATTACATAAAGTCACTTAATTGCATTAATGATAGTGTCGAAGTCGATAACGATCCATATACATATTATGTAGGCAAAGACAAAACAGTTCAGCGTATTTTACTCCTCCAATCAACTGATCTTCTTTAGTAAACTTTAGTTTTAATAATATCTTTTTCAATAAAATAACCTTCACAGTTTTTTTTTTTTCAAATAAAACAATGTCAAAGATAATACAAGGGAGAATAATGAATACCTAATAGAAATCTAAATGTTGAGGTGTCACTGAATATAGCTATATACATTAAAATAGTCAAAAGTTGCGATTAAATCGGTCCGCGGTACCACCACCCTGCCTGTTTCTGCCGTGAAGCAGTAATGCGTTTTGGTTTGATGGGCGGGGCAACCGTTGTATCTATACGAGACCCTAGAACCCACATCTCAAGGTGGGTGGTGGCATTTACGTTGTAGATGTCTATGAGCCCCGGTAACCACTTAACACCAGGTGCGCCGTGAACTCGTCCACCCATCTATGCAATAAATAAATCCACTATGTTAATCCACAAATCAACACTCGAAACATAGGGAGTAGGAGAAGCAAGTAAATTCAGCTCTAACCAAATGGCGGACCTCACACTATCTTTCCGGATATAGACGAAATGACAAAGCTGCCTCATAAAATTGCGTGTGATTCTTGATCCGACAGCCATCTTGCAGAAACTAAAAAAAAAAATTTAATAATATAATAAAAATACAAATAATAATTAATAAGGACCTAAATACACGGTGAATTTTTTTTTAATAGATTGAATAACAGTAAATGTTTGCATCATGTCACGCCAAGTCGTTGCATGAAGCTCATGAACCCGTATTTACGTACACGGCAGCCCGAGACCGTAACTTAGAGCCGCTTAATTATTCACTTAAGTTCAGACATGCTTCACTTTAGTAATTAAGCAAGTATGTCAGTATATTGTTCGATTTAATTAATTCATAAGAATAATGTTTTCGCTTGAGATGGTTTAAATACTTTTACGATTTCCTTCGGTATTTTCGAGTCGTAGACGTTAATTAAAACATATTTTACGCTAAAATTGCGTTATAGCTTTTTTGTTATTTTATTATTTCTGTCATTGCAGTTTTTGTGGTCACTGTTTTTACAGTGTAAAATACTGTAAAATGGTCTTAATACTAATTAATCTTTTTAATAATTAATTTACGAGTTAATCAGTCGTTATTTTTAATCATATGTAATGATTTTATTGTTATATTATACATATAAAACTATAATCATATATTAAATGTACTTACATCCATTGGGTTTCAGAAACACCAACAGCTATAGAGCTAGACTGTGTTACAAAACAGCAAGATGAATAGTTTCAGAAAGCACATAGGACGAAAATGCAACATAATATTTCCTTTTGTAGTGTATGTAGCTTTTGAACTATTTTATAAGCCTACTAGCTGACCCGGCAGACTTCGTAGTGCCTCAGTCGATAAATAAAAGACACATCAAGGGGACACATCAAAGGAAAAACAAAATTATTTGTTTTTATATAGTTACGAGCTTTTTTTAATTTTTTTCCCCTTTTAAACCTTCTCTGGACTTCCACGAATAATTCAAGACCAAAATTAGCCAAATCGGTCCAGCCGTTCTCGAGTTTTAGCGAAACTAACGAACAGCAATTTATTTTTATATACATATATAGATAAGCCTATTAGCTCAGTTTGTTATTTGTTATCGCATCTTGGAAATTCCACATTACCCGACACCAGAACAGAACTCATCAAACTCATCAAAAAACACAATGCTCACCTGTAGGTGCTAAAAAAGATACAACAAAAAAGATATATGAAGTGAAGACTGTGACTGTAGATTATGTCATTCTACAATTTTCGCGAACTACGATAATGTGCCCTCCCTTGACAGAAGCTTAAAAAAAAATAAACGGTAGGCAGTGGCAACACAATGCTTCTGGCATTACGGACGGCTATGAGCATTAGTGACTACTTTAACTAACAGGTGGACCATATCCTCGTCTTCCTAATTATAGTCTAAGACGATCAGATATGGTATGTTGTTTTGCTAAGCTATTATCTGTTAGCATCACGTTTTAATCTACGATGACAACATCACCGTTTATTTTTCTTCGCTTTTTCTAAATTTTAATTAAATAAATGCAATATCAACATTAACTTGTCATAATTTCTTCCGTTACGTTGCAATTATAGTTAAATAAGGAGACAGCTTGTTTTTCTTTTTTGCATCTTCTTCGTTCTACCTCATTAATATTATCTCAAGTTCTTTTTTTACCCGAAAATAAATAAGAACGACTGCAATTTACAATGTATATATATACCTGTACTGTTTCATGTTGCTCTGACTTATTATTTATTCGTAGGCTCTGACTATACAAATTAAAAAACTTCACACATTTCGGTAGTCTGCTAAAAAGATTATTTACATATAGAAAAATAAATTTTTTTTTCTAAATCTATGTTTTGAGCCACAAATTATGTTAAAACTACTTTATTAAATAATATGTAAAATAAACAGATAAATTAAAAACGAATGTAAAGAAATCGCCAATTTGTCTAAAAATAACATTGTAATCTTATCTAAATATATTTTGTTTTCTTACATATCCGTATCGTGCAAGATATAATTAATCTATTTTGAAATAAAAGGCACATTTCGGTAATATTAGTCATGTAAAATATTTTTAACATAAATCATTTCATTTAAAGACGATTAATGGACTATTTAAAGACCCGAATATCGAATGCTGCATATGATTTGTGGATTGTGGTTTAAAGGATGGGACACAAATTGGATATCAGAGACTTTAACCTTAACTTATGTAATGATATTCGTTGTGATATCATTAAGCTCTGCAATTTCAGAAAGGTTTTGAGCTAGTTCACCCATGTAGACACTAAGTTTTTGCGTGACCGGGTTATTACAAAACAAATTGAAATTCGCGCTCATCTCTCGATTTTTTTTTCTTTGGTTTGTGTCCACGATCTCCATACCAGTCGCGCTAAGAAAACTATAATCTAAAGTCTCATGAAATACTTCCACAGATAAAACATTCCACAGTATTACAGTTCGCAAGAATTAGGCACAGTTTAGCATTATAAGAGCTACTCAGTCATCGGTACGCTATCTAAAGATGATTTGTAACATCGAGAATATTCCGAAAAGATTTTTATTCTACAACGATATTACGGGATGTTATTTTGCCACTTTTAAGACATGTGTGGCGCTAACATCATAGAACATAAAATATTTGACANTTGCGGCGAGGCCCCAACTTCTCGGACCTGAGCGGTTCTATTGAACACAGGTGGCAATGCGGCGCGATTACTACAAGACAAAGAAAAAGCAAAACAAATCAGAAATAACAAAAAGAAACAAAACAAATAAATACTTGCAGGAAAGCACTTTGTCGGCAAATGTACCACGAACACAAAAATAACTAAAACGAAACAAATAAAAGCTTCCAGGAAAAACACTTGGTCGGCAGATGTATCACGATCACAGGCCGCGCGAACAATGGCCGGGCTAACAAAAGCCGGGCGAACAAAGACCGGGCGAACGAGTGGTCGATGAGCACGTCCGCACGTGACGGGTGCCTCTATCGGAATACCGTCGGACCGTCGCGGCGTCGGTGTACCGAGCAATTTCGCCCGCTCGGTGGAAGATCTTCCCTTGGTCGTTAAGCATCCGAAACATAATATACATATCTTGCAAGTAACAAAGCTGTTAAGATATTTACAAAGGTAATCTTTTAAAGTTAAATTATGAATAGTATTACAATAGATCTTCCGATAAATACTTGCCGGTAATTACTTGTCGATCGTGGCAAGACAAAAAATATAAATACATAGAACAGACTGCGCAACGTAATCACCAATCATCATCATGCACGCATCATCTTCATCTTGTATCATTTGTTAATTACCATTACGTCACATTATTAATAGTTCTCTTTTATTATATAATTTCAGCTTTATGTTAATCTTTTTAATATAAGAAAATATACTATTTATTTGTGTACTGAACTACATTGTTTCATTAAATTTGAAGAAACGTCATTACTCATTAATAGATCGTAGAGTGTTTCGTCAGTAAACAGTAGATCTTGGTTCTAATCAAGTTGGCCGCCCCTGCTATATCTTATACTAGCGACCCGCCCTCGCTTCGCTTCGGAAACATTAAAACACACATGAAACAAAAAAATAAAAATAAAATAAAAATTTAAAAAAGTAGCCTATGTTCATCAGGGACAATGTCGGCTTCTAATGGAAAAATAATTTTTCAAATCGGTCCAGTAGTTTCGGAGCCTATTCGAAACAAACAAACAAACAAATCTTTCCTCTTTATATTATTAGTATAGATATAAAATTCTCGTGTCACAATGCTAGTTATCATACTCCTCTGAAACGATTTGACCGATTTTTATGAAATTTTATATGCATGTTCAGTAGGTCTGAGAATCGGTTACTATCTATTTTACATACTCCTAAGTGATAAGGGTGGTCCCCGAATTTTTATTTTTTATTTTTTGGACATATTTTTCTTCAAAATGAGGCATTATGTGGTTGAATGAGGTTTTGTTATTTTTATATTCCCTCATCGCTCACAGCCCTACATCTCTTTTACACTACACATCACTCATTTATTACATCCTTACACACTTAAAATAGGTTAGGTTTTTTTTTTCTACACTAGAAATTCCCTAGAAATCTTATATATGACAAAACAACGTTTGCCGGGTCAGCTAGTAATCACTACATAGTATAAAACAAAGTCGCTTTCTCTGTCCCTATATCTATCTGTCCCTATGTATGCTTAAATCTTTAAAACTACGCAACGGATTTTGATGCGGTTCTTTTTAATAGATAGAGTGATTGAAGAGGAAAGTATGTATAATAACTTCCATTAAATAGTGGAGAAATCAATAATAAATTACAGTTTCCGAAGCGAAGCGAGGGCGGGTCGCTAGTAATATAATATATTCGAAAGTTACATTAGATCTTCGTGCGGCATCAGCTCCGCGCAAATATCTAACTGCGTTCAGACTTTCAAGTGTACATGTATCCGCGACTTTAGAACTCGTTATCGTGTGAGGCCGGGCCCGCGACTTCTTCCCGAACAACAAATGCTTTGTCAAACTCCAGCCCGCCGGGTTACCCCGCTTCAGATAACCGACTTGTTGTTTCGAAACTTGCTCGGTTTGTCGCGTGCCTATTTCTTTTCGACGTCTTGTTTTGACTTTGAGATATCACTGTGCTACTAAGGTAAGCTTGTTGTTCGGAATCATTTCTCTTCCTATTGATAATTGGTAACCGGGTACGGACAATAAAGCAATTCAAAAAGTAGCTAGGGATGTGTTGATTAAAGAAAAACGATCATTCAATCGCTAATTTTATTAGATATTAATATTGATTTAAATTTCAAACTACTATATAAAATTTATAAAATTCTAACATTAAGTCCCTTCTTGAGGTCAAGCACCAATCACAACATATAATGCCAAAATATGGTAATTTTTTAGAAATTTATTAATATAAACTTAATTTTACTTTCACTTTTTTTAATTGAGTCCCAAATGACGTCACGTCATCATATTGCACTTGTTTAGTTTCGTAACGCTTGTGCAAGAACTTATAAATGATTATAGGCGCGTTCCCTATAACCTTGTTATAGGTCTTTTTACATACCCACACAGCTTAATAGTTCTGTACACGTTTTTCACAAATTGCGTTTCATGCGCAACAAATCCGTTACTATAAAATTAAATTCCATAATTTATAAAAAAAAAAAAAATCTTAGATAATCTGCCTTCATAGTCTGCCGATTCAGTTCCAAAACATAAGGTTAAACGACTGAAATCTCATTACGATAATTATTTTAGGAATCAACACTGCAACCGGAATCTGAGTGAAAATCCTAAATAGATCATCCTTAATAGCATTAGAGCGAAAGAGAGTTCCATTATACAGTGTTCTTATGGAGGCTTTACATGGCTTCCCGGGGCTCATGCGGGGCCTTAATCCACGTTACGTAATAAAGGAGCACTTTTTCGGATCTCCGGTAGATAAGGGAAGGTGAGCGACGATATATCAAGAGATTAGTCGATTGCTCCCGTCGTCAGAGGTGACGTTGAATGTAAAGTGGTTGTCGTAGTGAGGTGGGTAAAGTTAATATCGATTTTGGATTTATTGAAATTAAAATACATTAAGCGACCGGATAGATACTAATATCAGGAAACCTGGACGTCAAAGACTACTCAAGGCATGTTAAAGGTTTTTTGAGCCCATAGACATCTACAACGTAAATGCGCCACCCACATTGAGATATAAGTTCTAAGTTCTCAAAGTTCTCAGTATACTTACAACGGCTACCCCTACTGCTACGAAACGCATTACTGCTTCACGGTAGAAATAGGCAGGCTGGTGATACCTACCCGTGCGGACTCACAAGAGGTCCTACCACCAGTAATTACGCAAATTATAATTTTGCGGGTTTGATTTTTATTACACGATGCTATTCCTTCACCGTGGAAGTCACATAAAGGTTTTGCTTTCAGAAGTATTCTTTCTCGTCATTCGAATTACAGTATCATAATATTTAAAAAACTTCTAGTATAAGACTGCGTGTGTGTCCATATGGCAGGCGTTTGAACTTCCACAACATATTACTGACAATTTGTAAAATATTTATTTATGGTACTGACCCGTTATTTATTAAATGGTTATATATTTAAATCTGGTAGCCACTTTGAACCTAAACTATTTTATTATAGTAATAAAATTATGAATATTGTTGACGTTCTTAGTTTGTATGTTTATTTGTGTTCCGTACCACAGCTTCAAGAAAATCAATGAAAAGTCGCGCAAGAGTAAACCACCAGTAATTACGCAAATTATATTATCATTTTCCGGGTTTGATTTTTATTACACGATGCGTGGAAGTCAATCGTGAACATTTGTTAAGTACGTATTTCATTAGAAAAATTGGTACCTGCCTGCGGGATTCGAACACCGTTGCATCGCTACATACGAATGCAACGAATGTCTTATCCTTTAGGCCACGACGGATTTTTAAACATCACTACATCTCTTATACTGAAAACACTGGTAGAGTGCTGTTTTACCGTCTTCAGGTACCACCACCTTTCCCAAAGCTGTCGCGAAGTGTTGTATTTCAAACATATATACATAAATAACATAAATTATAATTAACATTTGCAATTCATTTTAAAGTGATTGGAACTATCGATATGAGAGGAAAACGTCACTAATTGAGGAAGTAACTCCATAAGTTAGCACAGCAAGTTAGATCCCGTCATTTATCACATTGTAAGGTGACATATTTTGCCGTCATGTAAGGTACTACATGTAAAGACTGCGCTGCTAATTTACCTTTTCATTTAAGTTTATAATGTACTTAAACGAACTAAATGGTTCCCTCACTATTCTCTTTCAGTGCACAGACGACCATGCCGGTCGTGCCAGTTAGAGATTTCATTGTATTAATTAATTTTTTCTTAACATTTTTTATACAGCGTAAATGGTGTAATTTCATTGACAGATTAAGGAAAGCGAAGAAGATACTGCCACCTCAACAATACGGAATACCAATAACTGAATTTAAATTAAGTTTTTAATCCCCGTCATGGAAATCAATATAACTACGTTATTACCACCACGACACCTTCAAACCACTAAGAATAACTCCTTCGCGGCAGAAATAGGCAGAATGGTAGTACTTGCTTATGTATCCCTTAATCTTTACTACCTACAGAACTATGAACAAGTATGTCTTTAGTCTTGAAGCACCACCACCAATCATGATTGAAATACGGATATCAAGCCAAAAACTGCTGACACTAGAGCCGTGTTCGGATTAGCGAAACACAAAACTATCGTCACGCGATATTTCAACACAATAGTAATAAATTTTTGATGTTAATGAATTTTTTCATTCATTTAAAACATGCACATCACTAAACTGAACCTAGCCACTCGAAATAACTCACAAACCGGGGTATACTAATATATCGTGTGTAGCGACATATCTGGGTGTCATGTTAAGTTTGAACGCTACCTGAGGCGATAGACTCGCAGAACCGCACGTCTGTGCTTAGACTATAAATTTTGTTTCAGGTAAATTAGTAAAAGTTTCATTTTGCTTTTAACTTCAATAATGAACCAACAGAATGTGTTTGTCATGGCAGCATGTTTCGAGACTTCGCTGTTGACGATAATTATAACCGTCGATACATTATTTCCCGGCAAATATGTACGTATAGTTTTGTAAATATAAAACAATACCATTTAAAGTTGTGTGAATTTTTAGAAACGGTTCTATTGAAGGTTTAGATGTATCTTTTTCCAAGCCTTCCTCACTTAAACTATGTGTGCGCTTTGTATTTGGATTCGTGCTTTTTTTTCTCCACTGTTTATTACTTCACATTTCTGCCGAAATGGGAAAGGAATAAAGGGTGACCCAGTAGTTGAGCAGTAAGCAGTCGGCGTCTCCCTAAGCACGTCATTACAGATCCTCTCGATCCATTAACGGTGCTTTTAGGTACCTCAAGCACCGGTCACCGTCCTCGCCGAACCCATCACTTGCGACGAAAGGCTCGACGAGAAAATTATCCCATGGACACAGGCAACTGAGTTTCTCGCCGGATCTTCTCAGTGGGTCGCGTTTCCGATCCGATGGTAGATACTGCGAAGCACTGCTCTTGCTATAACCCCGGTTTCAGCCCCGTGAGCTCACCTACACGTTAGGCTGAAGTTAAAATAGCCTCTCAAGGCTATCAGCATAGGTAAAAAAAAGAAACTAGTTAAACATAAACTGAAACATTGACCTCATTTATTAAGGTAATCTTTGGATGGAACATCTGCTTTCTTCCACTTAACCACAAACAGCCTTGAAAACTACAGCCTTATCTTAAATAGCCTATTTAGAAAGCGAGCTCACGGGCCATAGCCCGAGGGACTTTTGCTAAGATCGGCTATGGATATCTATTGACTTCTAGGATCACACACATAGCTAGTTAATTTAACATCAAGAGCAATATTGAAAATTATGACAAAAACAAAAACATAATATTGTTAAACATCATCATCATTCTCCTGCCATTCTTTCTCCCGGTCACCTGAAGTTGGTGCAACATGTTTTCTCCTTCTATACTCCTCTATCATATACCAGTTCTTCGCTCACTCCCCTCTTACACATATCGTCTTTCACGCATAAAAATATATATTTTTATATTAAAAAAAACACTTTTTTCTAAAAATGGTTCTGTGTTTCGATATTTTTCAATTCAATTCAATTTAATTCGTTCAATGTTTTTTATTCATTGAACATAATTCTGATCGACTAGATTGTTTAAACATAGTTATAAATTATTCGACTGGAAAAGACTTCAAGAGACATTAACAAATAAACGTCAATATTTATTTACCATTTAAACTGGATGCTTATTCGCCTCCTCAACTAGAAGTAAGTCCCAATTGAGATACTTCGTGGCTTTAGGCTCTGTCACACAGAATTATCTGACACAGTGTCGTAATAGCTCTCTAACAAAAAAAAACAGTTTCGTTATCTTATTACTTTCTTATTTCTTTCTTTATTGCCTAGTCTTAAGGCTTTAGGTATCCAAGAATAAAATAGACTTTTTCTTTTTAATTACGTTTTGTGGAATGAAGTTGCTAAAAAATCTAATTACATACACGATCCGGGTGGCCGAGCAACATATAGCCTCCGTTGCCCTAAACACGTCCTTTCGGATCCTCCCTCTCCACTATCGGTGCTTTTAAGCATTCCATAAACTGGTCACTGTTCTCGTCACACGAATACGACGAAGATTCGACAGGCAACTCAACATGCAGATACAACCCACTGAGTTTCTCGCCGGATCTTCTCAATAGATCGCGATTCCGATCCGGTGGTAGATTCAGGGAAGCACTGCTTTTGCTAGGGAAGATGTTAGCACAGTCTCTCAGACAGAGTCCTCTGAGCTCTTCTACACATTTAGGGACAAAAATAGCCCCTCAAGGCTACTAGTAATTAAATAGACAAAAAAGCTAAAAGATGTTACTTGATGATTGACATTAGCATGTAACATTAAACTTGTTTCAGAGTTGAGTTACAATCTTTTAACGTAATTTTCACAGACTTAAAGATGTCCAATTAACTTGAATTTGCACCTAAATCAAGTACAAATGACAATATAGTTATTTTACTATTTTAATTAAACCTATGTTAGGCTCATAAAAATGAGGGTGTATAAGAAGAAAAATAAACATCATGTCCGAACTTTCGGACCGTGTGTATATATGCTGAATCTACTAAGGATATTATCTTGTCGTGCCGAAATGAAGAGTCAAACAGACGACCCTACATCCGGCTTGTGTTTTCGCATCGGTGGACCAGAAAGGGTTGCAATTATGAAAGGGTTTAGTATACCTACAGGTGGCGTTTAAATCCAGTAAGAAGTCATTTACACGGAACTTCAAACGTTTCACGGCGGTTTGATAAAAAAACAGTTCATTTTGGCATTACATTCGCAGTCTAAATTCATGGATCAATTTATTTATTTTTGGCTTAGATGTGTGGACGAGCTCACAGCCCACCTGGTGTTAAGTGGTTACTGGAGCCCATAGACATCCACAACGTAAATGCGCCACCCACCTTGAGATATAAGTTCTAAGGTCTCAAGTATAGTTACAACGGCTGGCCCACCCTTCAAACCGAAACGCATTACTGCTTCACGGCAGAAATAGGCAGGGTGGTGGTACCCACCCGCGCGGACTCAGAAGAGGTCCTACCACCAGTAAATGTGTGGTATTCCTGTATTATTTTTATTAGTTTTGATAATTGTCAGTACGCACAATTGGGTATTAGCACAGTACTTCAGAAACAGTCTGTATTTAGGCTCAGAAGGTAGAAAACTATTTTATAAGAGTCTTCAATGTCAATGTCAGTAGATGCATATTATGATATATTTGGGCTTTGGATATGTTTCTTTGGTAACATTTTAACGTCAGCTAGAAAGAGCAACACCCTTTTAAAACATTAAAAAGGTCAGCCATATTTTGATAATTATGTAGCTCTTTACAGAATTTACATGTACAGAATGAAGCATTATAAATATACATTTAGTACGTGATAATGAATACATATTAATTTAACTTAATTGGTAAATGTCGAACCCCAAATATAATTTCGGTGTTAAGGAACAATTTTGTCTCGTATTTCGATACAACGTGTAAGTATTTACCACGCGCCGCAGAATGTTGTTCATCTACACATCTGTATTCCATTAGTAAATATGGTTCAACCTACCCTCAGACGTCCAGTATTATGTGCCCTTCCCTGTCCCCTGCTGCTGTTTCGTAATTGGTCGAAACATGGGAAGGGAGCCTTTAATCAGGGATCCGTATAAATTGGTCTTCAGCTAAGACGCAACAAGCGCCTGAGGTGCCATCAAGCAGGTAACGGGTTGATCAACTAGGGCTGTCCAAAGCAACAAACAACATTTATAATTATTTATTATTTATAACTATTAATATTGTTTATTACAATCGAAACCCAGTCAAGCTCCGCTGTGACTAGCTAAAGATAAGAAAAACGTCAGTTTATTAAAACCCCTTATGCGCTACCTGTCCAACGTAAATAGTATGATTAAAAACCTTCTCTAATAAGCGTAAATGTAAATCATAAATTTTATTCAAAATATTGCGTTTATTTTATAAATCCAAATTCTAGTTTAAGTGGTCAACAAACAAACATTAACCTTGTGCGGCTTAGGCGCTCAGTGTCATCAATATTGTGAAGACCCGTTTGGATTGAACAGCCACTATTAAGAGCTCCTTCTACGCAAAGTGTAACTTGCCTTTCGCAAACGAACGCATGTCGCATACATGCTGCTGTCAAAGAAATATTCAAGTTCGCATCCTGTAATCTTTTATCGGAATAGAACTAAATGATGGATAATACCGATGGACAGACAGACAGTTAATGGAAAACAATGAGACTCAAGGGAAAAGTTATGAAAAATCTATTTGAAAACTGATATTGTATTTATCTATTTTTTGAATTTACCTGAATGGTAGACTTAATTAAAACGACCTTAACGTTGTTATTGGAAAGGTCGGAAAGAATGTTACAAGAAAAGAAAATAAAGCATTAAACCGTAAACCTTGTTTTAATTATAAAACTAATCTTCTTCACAATGAGTGATTCGTTTGGCCATTGTTACAATTACGTAAGTTGATTTTTTAAAGTTCATTGTCCGATTTTCTGCCGAAATTTCTAGATTTTTTTTCTTTTTCTTGAAATCGATAAGATACAATAATACCCTCACATTTATTATTTTAGTGACATGCGATTCAGGAAAACATATGGATGCTCTGTCAGTCGCCTTTGCCCAAGATATCATTTAAGTTCAAAATTAGGTTCAATCGTTAATTTCTTAAAACATTTCTCGATAGGAATTTAAGTATAGTTCAAAAGTCTACAACCGAGTGTTGAATTTTAATTCAGCTGAGCAAGCCGCCTTATGGACCAACTTCACTAGTGAAGTCAAAGTTTCAATTTTATGATATATGACTGGTCTCAATGGTTCCTAAAAGATGAATGCACCGGAAAATTAAACACTTATTCCTTTTACGAAAACGTACAAAACTATTCATATAATTCATTTATCTAAACTAATATATCTAAATCTACAGTGGTTTTTACGGATGTTCCGTTATAACTACTGAACCATGCATCCGATTGACTTGAAACTTTGTTCCATGTAGAAAATACATGTACTGAATGGATAGGCTAATATTTATATGAGTGTTGGACTCCGTACACCAGTTGCGGGGGCGTTGATGATGAGAATTATTGTGGGGGTGAGAAATATTAATGTCAATTTTAAATGCCCAGCGAAGCGGACGGGTACAGCTAGTATTATCTAATTCTCAACCCTAAAGTGACAGCCCTGTATTAAAAACATGTCAGCTAGCCGTAATCTCGTTCGGATCGCGGGCACGAATTTCATAAGTGCTCGCTTCAGTTAATGGATGAAAACATTAACTCCCCATGGACCTGTATTCAGGTAGGTGACTTTATTCCTGACTCAACGGCGTTTCCATATGCGATTTTAATTTATCCTTTGCTTACTAAGTTTTAATCGCTTAAAATGTGCTTGGAATGCACTATATTTGAGTCGTCTATTATCAAAGGTGACAATCTGTGCATTTGGTCAAAAAAATGTTATTGATATGTCAATACAGATTGATTTGAATATAATCGTCTCTTTCAAAGAATACGGTTCAAAACCTGCATTAAATAAAGGTTAATAATTAACCTGTTATTTATCTAAGATGTCGTTCAGAAGAGTTTTGTGACAGTCAATGGAATACAAAATGAATAATTCGTTTTTCTGATTTACCAATAATTGTCCAAAAGTCACATTGCCGGCTTTGATAATAGTCGACTCATTTATGCAATAGATCAGGAGAAAAATAAATAATATAGGTATGTATTTTTTTACAAGCATCCAATCCACGAAATTCGTCACTAACTGCTCAAGCTACAAAAAAATTTTACCTATTACATTACAATTTCCTTTAGGCTATATCTCAGAGACATTTTGAAAAAAAGGCAAAAATCGCTGCTGATGATGCTCTGGAGACTGTAGATCCACCTTTTTTTTATTGCTTAGATGGGTGGACGAGCTCACAGCCCACCTGGTGTTAGGTGGTCACTGGAGCCCATAGTCATCTACAACGTAAATACGCCACCCACCTTGAAATATAAGTTCTAAGGTCCCAGTATAGTTACAACGGCTGCCCCACCCTTCAAACCGAAACGCGCTACTACTTCACGGCAGAAATAGGCGGGGTGGTGGTACCTACCCGTACGGACTCACAAGAGGTCCTACCACCAGTACCTCATCACCAAACATCCGTTTTCGGCCTATATTTTAAACTACTATCAACTGGCTCTTATAAAGAGGTTCATTGTTAGCAACCTTGTCGCACTACCGTGTGTCATCAATGGAAATGTCAAACAAAGAATCTTCAAAGATCTTTGTCTTGAGACCCTCCGAGTCGGATTCGACGACTGATCTCTTCGAACCCACTGGATCCGGACAGCGCGGAACGATCTTTTTGGAGAACCTTGAGGTCGCCTATGTTCAACAGTCGACGTTTGTGTGATGATGATGATATTAACTGGACAACCTGGTGTTGAGAGGCTATCAGTGCTTGTAGATATCACAATACAATTACCGCATTCACAACGAGTCACAGTTATAGTTATTTATAACTAGCTGACCCGGCAGACTTCAGTGTCTCAATCGATAAATAAAAGACCTAAACTTTTGTATAAAATAAGCTTAAAACAAACAAAAGGAATCCGTCCGACGGAGGACACATCAAAGGAAAAACAAAATTGTTATTTTTATTTAATTCCGAGTATTTTCATATTTATCTAACCTTGTAAACCTTCTCTGGACTACCACAAGTAATTTAAGACCAAAATTAGTGAAATCGGTCCAGCCGTGCTCGAGTTTTAGCGAGACTAACGAAAAGCAATTCATTTATATATATACTTATATAGATTACCGTACCTTCAAACTATATAAATTATTTAAATGATAAAAGGCTATCATTTATTTCTGCCTAAAACAAATCAAATATAACAGGATAAAGCCCCTCATAATTATTTTTAAAATTAAACACTAATTAAATATGTATGTAATGTATTTCTGTTTATTGTGTTTTTTTTTTTTTGCGCAAATGTGAATATGCGAGTTACAGAGTACATTAGAATTCTCGAAAGGCATTTGGTAAATCGGCAGACAGATATGAGTAGAAATCTATTGACATACATTCAGAATCCGAGCCTACATTGAGCCGGGGAGTCGCGCGACATTTCAATTAGACCGATTGCTTGCTCAGCGTCGGGCCCACGACAAATAGCGGCTTTGTGCGCCGAGTGTCGCCTCTCGCGTCTGTCGAGGGCTCATCATCAGCCAATATGCTGATGAGATTGACGTATACAGTACCCTTACATTTCATTTACATCTGCAGCTATTTAAGTATCGCAACCTTTCTTTTAAAATTTTTATTGCTTAGATGCGTGGACGAGCTCACAGCCGACCTGGTGTTAAGTGGTTACTGAAACTTATAGACATCTACAACGTAAATGCGCCACCCACCTTGAGATTTAAGTTCTCAAGTATAGTTACAACGGCTGCCTCGCGCTTCAAACCGAAACGCATTACTGCTTCACGGCAGAAATAGGCAGGACTTTGGTACCTACCCGCGCGGACTCACAAGACGTCCTACCGCCAGTAAACCTATGGACATTACATAACGCCATCCACTTGGAAACGTAGAGTAAGTCATAAATGTATTAAGTGGACCACCGGTCCGCTCTTCAGATTGTAACGTGCGATGGACTCGCTCGCGGGTCGCGGCTATATCAATGTGGTCTTCAGGAAAATGATCAATTTTATTACAGTATAATTAATTATAAATTCATAATGTTTAATCTAAAAATCGTATCGCGTACACTCAGATACAGTTTATTGTTGAGGACAGACGTGGTGACACTAAACACATTCGTAGAATCCTTTTACTTTCGGTGCCACGAAACGATATAAATCTAAGGTGAGTTCGGTTAATTCGGTTTCAATCAATTTTACATATATCTACTATCCACAAGCAATCTTAACGTTTAGCTGCGTCACAAATACACCTTAACAACATTTCTGCTAATAAAATTTTAATTTAAACATCTTCGAGTTGGTCTTTGCCAATAAGTTTGATCTCACGACGCAAGGTAGAAACTTATAACTCAGCTCTAAAGGTTAGGGGGCGGCATTTACTTTGTTTTTTTTTTCCTACCTAAGCTGATAGCCTTGAGAGGCTATTTCAGCGTAACCTTAACCAGTAGGAGCTCACGGGGCTCAAACCGGAGTGATGCTAACACTGACCCTAGCAAGAGCACTGCTTCGCAGAATCTACTGCCGGATCGGTAACGCGACCCACTGAGAAGATCCGGCGAGAAATTCAGTGGGCTTACATTATTGATGTCTCTCCCGTACATCATGCCTCTAACCTTAGCTGCAAAGTAATAATTTTAACTGTCATCTTCCAGAGAAGGTTTGTGAGTTAAAGCTGTGGAAATGCGCAATGCACCTATGAATTTTACGTGCCGGACTTGCGGCTGTTCGATCATCACTAGAGTCGAACATGTCAGTACGATAAAGACTCATATGATTGCTTTTCTGCTGTGCATAATAGGGTAAGTTGTTTTATTTAATTACATCTATATCTATATAAGGAATTTGTGTATATAAAAATGAATTGCTGTTCGTTAGTCTCGCTAAAACTCGAGAACGGCTGGACCGATTTGGATAATTTTAGTCTTGAATTATTCGTGGAAGTCCAGGGAAGGCTTAAAAGGTGAGAAAATATAAAAGCTCGGAATTATATAAAAACAAACAATTTTGTTTTTCCTTTGATGTGTCCCCTTGATCTGTCTTTTATTTATCGATTGAGGCACTACGAAGTCTGCCGGGTCAGCTAGTTTGCAATATAAATGATTTCATCTCAACGAATTGGTTATATTTGTTGCGATTTTATTTTATTTCACTGAACAATAAATTTTAAATTACTGTAATAATTACTAAGCGAGCCTAGTTTTCTTTCTACTTTCTTCTACTTTAATATAAGAACACATGAACAAAGTGTTTTAGCCTTAATAGATCAGTGGACTTGACTGACAGCTCAGTCAGACATTGTCAGTGACTTTTACTGGTGGTAGGACCTCTTGTGAATCCGCACGGGTAGGTACCAACACCTCACCAATTTCTGCCATGAAGCAGTAATGCGCTTCGGATCGAGGGCGGGGCAGTCGTTGTAGATGTCTATGGGCTCCAGTAACCACTTAACATCAGGTGGGCTGTGAGCTCGTTCAAACATCCATGCAATAATAATAATAAAACGAATCTTTATCATTACTGTGTTCGGCCACAGAGTCTCACATACCATAGCCCCTAGGCGGACGTACCTCCTGGAAGGTTCGGCCCTGGCTTAGAAAAAAGGCACCTCTAAATATGCTAGTTAATAGCAGACGGGCTCCAGTAACCACTTAACACCAGGTGGGATGTGAGCTCCTCCACCCATCTAAGCAATAACAAAAATAAAACTTGATTCTTAGAGACATTAGTTAAAATAGAAGTTGACGTTAAATTAAAATTACTTATTAGCCTTATTGATCTAGATTGTAATCCTAGTATTGTGCCGCACCTAGGTTTTGGTGTATTACTTAAATAAAATAAATAAAAAAATACTTTAATTTGCTTTATAACTAAAATATGTTTCAGGTGTATACCATGCGCTTGCCTACCTTACTGCATGGATAGTTGTAGAAATACTGTTCATTACTGTCCAAACTGCAACACAGCTCTTGCAGTCCCAGCCTCTTCGTAATACAATTGCAGTACAATATTAATCCATTTCAGTGGAGGTTCTCTTTTCTCTTACTGTTAGTATATATAGTATCTCCCCTTGAGATCTTATCCTTGTTTAACCTATCCAATATGAAACAATAAATAATGTTCATGCGGATAACCTATTTGTGTGTTTTTTTTTTCACGACTGTACTCACTTTTTTATTTATTATTTTATTTATACTTATTGTACACAAAAAGAAAATACAATCAAAAACAGATTTAAAGAATGTCTAAATACTATGTACAAAGGCGAGCTTAACTCATTCATGAGTTTTCTTCCAGCAAACCATTATCAGAGAGAAATACAATGTATAAGAGGGGAATAGTGTACAATATAAGACCTATTAAAGCATGATTTTTAAACTAAGCATTAAAAAAATAATCTAATATTGAATGAAAAATACATATAAATAAAAATACATAAAACAATAACTTAAATACGATTAAAGTGACAGGAAATGTTTCTTCATTTGACTCTTAAAAACTTCTAGAGAGGAACTAGCTATATTTATTTATTTATTTTTATTTATTACATTACATGTAAAATTTACACTGGCGGAATTAATGCCTAAGGCATTCTCTACCAGTCAAACAAAGGTAGTGCAGTAAATAGTGGTAGGTTCAATGAAATTTATATTAAATTGTAAATACATGCACAAAAAGAAATATAAATACGTAATAATATGTAACATGTAATAGTTATAAGTTATTGGAAAGCTATAAGTTTCCCGGGGAGTCACTAAAGCTACGGTTTACTTAAACCAAATTATCTCCACGTAAAAATATTTATAAATTTAATAATGTCAAGATTTGGGAATAAATGTTTTGAAAGACTCTCTTGAAGGTAAATAATTGATATTTAATAATTATTTAAGTAATCTATATATTAATACGTGAAGCAAAAACTTTGTATCCCTTTTTACGAAAATTGCGCGAACGGAGGAGTATGAAATTTTCCACACTTATAGAGAATATAGATAAGAAGTGCACAATGCTAATATTTTTTTTAAATAATGCATAAAAGATACATTAAATCAATAAAGAAAACATTACACACACTACATACCATGTATTTGAGGCACACACGCATGCATACTATTTATTGTCAAACTTTTGTTCTTGGCGTCTGTTGTCAAATTGAGAATAGATTAAATATTGTTTGCCTTTATTAATATTTTTTTATAGTGTAGTCTTGGCGAAATTTGTGATTATAGAAGTATAAAATACAATCATAATAGTGTACAAACTTACAATGCCAATTAATTATAGTCGAATTTCGACTACTGCGGGACCTCTAGTAAATGATAACTTGTCAAGTGTTATTCTCGTAGTGACATATGCATGAGGGAATTGTGTGTACTTTTTGTTGTTATTGATTATACGCTACCGTGACCTATAGAGATCATAGGATATATGCCACCACTCACCTTGAGGTGGATCTTGAAGTTTCAAACGTATAGAGTATTTCGGCTGCAATTCAGATTTGTTTTAAGA
This sequence comes from Bombyx mandarina, assembly GCF_003987935.1. The sequence continues at coordinate 1,169,677 of NW_021011501.1, forward strand.
TATAGGCAATCCATGTGTACCAGAGTCCGGCTACCTTACAGTGAATCACCAGCCACATCGAGCTTTAAGGTCCTGACTGTTTTTTTTTGTTTTTTTTTTATTGCCTTTGTAGGTAGACGACCATACGGCCCACCTGATGGTAAGTGGTCACCGTCGCTCATGGACGTCAGCAATGCCAGGGGCAGAGCCAAGCCGCTGCCTACCGTAGACTGTCACACCCTAAAAATCATCACGCATACCGATATAACACGCATAGCACGCATGCTGATCGTATAACGCTAACTTGTAAATCAATAAGTAAATTAGTGAATAGTACATTTTATACAAACATATTTGTCGCTCTAGCTGCGGTTGTGCGTGCCTAGAATAAACAAATTCTCCCCCTCCCAATTGGTTAGCTTCCTTACAGCAGTGGATACGTGGAGACTCGGAATAATTGTTGACAAAGCGCAATAATAATAATAATAAGTTTTTATTACAGAATTTAATTCCATATGAAATGTTAGTAATACAAAATCTTGAAGTGTTAGTAATACAATTTTATTTATTTTACATTGACCATGGCTGGTCTTGAGCCAACATGGACTTCATTCCAGTGCCTCAGTATACCAATGTATGGGGCTTAAAAAATTCATAAGTTGTCTTAATAAACCTTAAAATAATATATCTCAATACAGTGGCGGTCTTAACAGCTAAGGCACTCTCAACCAGTTAAAAAAGTGTTGCAGAGAAAGTAATGGAAGGTCAAACATCAGTGAATCAAACACACATATACATAGCGGTAGGCAGCGGCTTGGGCCCTCCACGATGTTTCCCGAGCGCTATGACATATCCTTCTTCAAACGAGGCTTATGGAGAGTACTTAACGGTAGGCAGCGGCTTGGCGCTGCCCTGGCATTGCTGAAGTCCATGGGCGACGGTAACCACTTACCATCAGGTGGGCCATAAAAGCTGCTAGGACAATAAAAAAAACTTGCAAATATACTCTATTAGTAAATGAGTTCTTCTTCTTCTTTCTTTCCTATTACCCTCTGCTGGGGTGTAGGGCTCGAACCAAAGCCTTCCATTTACATCGGTATTGGGCAGTCTGTTCTAGCTCCTCCCACGTCATGCCAAGACGCCCAATTCCTGCTCTACTGAGCGACACCAAGTGTTCTGGGACAGCGTCTCTTCCTTTTGCCAGACACTTTCCAGGTCAGTGCCCTCTTAGATAGGTGGAGATCGGGCTTTCTTAATGTGTGACCAATCCAATGCCACTTCCGCGTAAGGATCTCTCTCTCCATTGGTGCCAGCTTGGTGATCCTCCACAACTCACCAGGCCAAAAGATTTTCAAATGAGTTAATTATTTTTAAATTAGCAAGGACAGGCTTACTGGTGGTAGGACCTTTTGTGAGTCCGCGCGGGTAGGTACCACCACCCTGCCTATTTCTGCCGTGAAGCAGTAATGCGTTTCGGTTTGAAGGGTGGGGCAGCCGTTGTAACTACTTATATACTGAGATCTTAGAACTTAAATCTCAAGGTGGGTGGCGCATTTACGTCGTAGATGTCTATGGGCTCCAGTAACCATTTAACACCAGGTGGGCTGTGAGCTCGTCCACCCATCTAAGCAATAAAAAAAAAGCCTCATGTCGTTATTATCGAGTGCTAAAGTTCCAATATGCCAGAGGTCACCCATCCATATTCGTTACTTCGAAAATTCCTCAACCATCGCCTCCATCGTAGCTTCTATGTCTTGTTGTTCTTGTTGGATGCACGAACTCCATATCCACCGTGGTCCCTAAAAATAGGTTTGGTTGACACCTCAAAATACAAATTCCCAATACATTACTACCAGTAAAACTTGTAGATTCCCAATGGCAACTTTAATTTGTAACAGTCATAATACATTTCCGATGGTTCTTATCGAAGAGCTTAATTTCACAGAAACAGCTTTGGTAAACCGAAATCCTAGTTCGGTTCGTCGTGTCCGTGTATAAGATCAATTAGAAACTCCTCCGGCGTTCCCGTTACTATTGTTCAGAGGGTGCTTGTTAGTTATTGTGTTGGCTATTTGCTTCCGTCGCATCGGGAGAATAGAACGTGTTCCGTGCAATGTGATTTGAAGTTTCCGAACAATTAGCTCCATTCCAAAATGAAATGTATTCATATTTGGATCTAATTAGACAAACTTTTGAGATACGTATTTTAATAAGAATACCAATAAGACAATTTTGTGTGAATCAATCCATTATATTTTAGTAGCACTCATCTATATATTAATACGTGAAGCAAAAACTTTGTATCCCTTTTTACGAAAATTGCGCGGACGGAGGAGTATGAAATTTTCCACACTTATAGAGAATATAGAGAAGAAGTGCACAATGCTAATATTTTTTTAAAATAATGCATAAAAGATACATTAAATCAATAAAGAAAACATTACACACACTACATACTATTTATTTGACGCGCACACGCATGCATACTATTTATTGTCAAACTTTTGTTCTTGACGTCTATTGTCAAATTGAGAATAGATTAAATATTGTTTGTCTTTGTTAATCTTTTTTATAGTGTAGTCTTGGCGAAATTTGTGATTTTAGAAGTATAAAATACAATCATAATAGTGTACAAACTTAAAATTCCAATTAATTATAGTCGAATTTCGACTACTGCGGGACCTCTAGTTTATATTAATTTACATTAGTGCCTTTTGTTAGTAGGAAAGATTTTTAACTGCCACAACATTGACAATTTCACGGGTGTTTTCAATTACCTCTACTAATAAATAAAAATATAGCATCTATTCGTAAACATACGACCTTTCAATTCAAAATTACACCAATATCACACACACGACCTCGTCACGATTATAAACAAGGATATTCTGGTGTTTATGTTCTTGGACCGAAATTTTATCGGCTGCGTGATATATCATCGACTTATTTTTAAACATAAAACCAATATTTTATGAAAAAAGGGCTAGTGTCCCTTTTTGTGTTTGGTTTATGACCGTTCAATGTTGTGGAAAAGCGTGGAAAGCCCACGATACGACTATTAGCTAACACGTCATAAATATTGCACGAGATACGAGGATTTGTATCAAAATGAAATGTTCATTTTTTGAAGCGACGGAATTTTTGGGGTTCCTTAATCGATTTTTGTGTTTAGAAAGACAGTGAGTTTACCACGTGTAGATTTGCAGTCAGTAGTCATCTGTGTGAGCCCTTCAAAACGTCACGACTTCAAAACGAACGATTCGGAATTCTGCTTCGCCACTGAGAAGATTCGCAAGAAACTAAGGTTTATTACTCTTTTTCAATACACTTCACTAAACAAAAGATTTAATACTTTTAAGAAATTACTACATAAAATATAATTAAATAGAACAGCAACAGGTCTACATTACTGAACAAAATTCAATATGAATACAAATATCAAAATGAATACAAAATTCTAAGACTGAAGTCATATTAGTCTAAAAGTATAGATGCTCTGTGTTCTCGTAACAAGTGATACGACATTGCCGGAGTTCTAATGTCGTGGGTCAGCATCATTTGTAACTGTAACGTTTTTTGATAGAAGTTTATGCTTAACAGATGATCAAGTTCGACTTTTCTTATGAACGAATAATATTCGGTAATCCAGAAAATCACTAATTTGCGTAATTAATTACTACTTTCGTGTACTTAGTACACGGGCAGTCATTGTCTTTTTTTTCTACCTAAACTCTGGTAGTCTAAGGGGCTCTTTCAACTACGCTTGGACGGGTAAGTAAGCTCACGGGGCTCAGCCTGAGAGATTTTGCTAACACTACCCCAAGCAGCAGTGCTTCGCAGAATCTACCGCCGGATCTACTGAAATCCGGAAATAAACTCAATGGGTAAAGGTAGCACCACACGGCCTATTTCAGCCGCGAAGCAGTCGTGCGCTCCTATTTGATTAGTGGGGCAGCTGTCTTAATAATTATGACTCAGACCTCGTATCTCATTTGGGTCAGGTAGGCAGCATCTTTCTTCTACTTCTCGCTTCGGTTTCTTCAATACTGAGGATCGTACCCACCTCCCCGCTACAATAGTTTATTCTGGATCATTCATTTGCTCCTGCCGCCAAGTGTAGAGCACCTTGAACTGTGGTGTCGAGAGTAGTATAACGTTCACGTTCTAATATCTATGGGTTCTGTGATCACTCAATACCGGTTAGGCCACGAGCTCTTTCAGCCATAAATGCAATATAAAAATCAAACCACAGGGTGGACGGACAAATATGATAAATAACGACTTAAAGTTAAATACCGCCCTCCAGTTTAAGTAAAGTCTTCGTGTCGACAATTTCAAAACATTCTGAATTAATTGTGCATATAAACAGCAGTCGGCTATGTTCGGTTCGTTGTGGAAGCTTACTTGATGTTAGTGTTGGACGAGGTGTCTTGTGCTAAGACTGTTTACATTAGGCGGAGCGTAGGGGAACGACGGGGTCGTGTCGCCGCTTGGCAAGGGCCGACTGACAAGGAAAACTATAGAGTATTCACGTTACTGAATCATTATTATTTTTAATAAACAATATTATATTAGTGTTTTGGATACACAATTATTTATTGTGAGCAGTTCGTTGAAATACTGTTCTGTATTTTTGTTCTGATGAAAACAAATTGTTCCCGCAATTGTTTATATTTCAATGTAAGATTTTAATTGCAAAAGTGATATAAATAGTTATTTAGTGAATAGTTTATCTTGTGCTAACAAAAGTAGCTTGTGTACTGGCAATCCTAAAGAAATCGGTATCAATAATGAGTTCTCAAGAACATACTTGACGTTGAGTTCATAAGAGATGAAAAAATAAGATGTAATGGTGCTTGCTGAATATCTTGATTAAGAGTCAGACACACAATACGGACACTGTAAACTATGTGAACTATATAATAATTTCTTGTGATATTTTGATTATAATGACAAGCAGAATAAGGCACTGACTGCGAAATAGTTATTACTATTGCAGTAATTACTGAAAACTTCTTCTTCTCAGTCGTATGCACTCTTGACAGAGTGGTCGTGGTCATCACTTCGGTTGGTAGTGCGCTTCACCAGACGTCGCCATTCCTCGCGCACCGCGGCCCTTCTTGTGTACTGAAAACTATACGTATTAAATAGAAAGTATTCTGTATCAAAAAATAAATACGATTGATGTTATGGTATTGTACAAAAATCTGCTCAAGGTGTGTGGCGCATTTACATTGTAGATGTCTATGGGTTCCAGTAACCACTTAACACCAGGTGGGCTATGAGCTCGTACACACACCTAGGCAATAAAAAAAAAATTAAAAAAAATCTGCTTTTGGTCTCGTTCGCATTTTTTACGGAAAAAAACGAAAATAAACTTTTCGTAGGATTCGACTCAATTCTTTTCTTTGTTCGATATAAAAATTACATACGTCAAAGATTATCGTGGTGGAAATCCCGCTCGTACCGGAAACTGCAAAACGCGAGGGCGGCGATCCCGTTCCGAAGTTATTATCTACCTGCGACGTCACATCCGCTAGGACCGACCCGTCTATTGGCCACTCATCGTGATGAAAATGTTTCGCACGTAGTTGATTAGATAGAAAAGACTTTTATTTCTTTTTAATTCGTGATTTCTTTGGTTCGGTTATTTTTATAAAAAATCTATAATTTGATTTGTAATAATCTTATCGGTTTGACGAATTAAGTTGATTGAGGTATTCGAGGTAAATGAAGAGGCTCGTGCTTGTAACAAAATCACTCGTTACATCAATAGACATGTAATGCGATTATGCCGAGTTGAAAGTCCTTTTTGGTGATATAGGAAATGATAACTTCATTCGCAATAACTGCAGGTACATACTTAACAATTGTTCACGATTGACTTCCACGGCGAAGGAATAACATCGTGTAATAAAAATGAAACCCGCAAAATTATAATTTGCGTAATTACTGGTGGTAGGACCTCTTGTGAGTCCGCGCGGGTGGGTACCACCGCCCTGCCTATTTCTGCCGTGAAGCAGTAATGCCTTTCGGTTTGAAGCGTGGGACAGCCGTTGTAACTATACTCGAGACCTTAGAACTTATATCTCAAGGCGGGCGGCGCATTTACGTTGTGGATGTCTATGGGCTCCAGTAACCACTTAACACCAGGTGGGCTGTGAGCTCGTCCACCTATCTAAGCAATAAAAAAAAAAAACGTAGGTAGCGAAAGAAACTGTGAACGCGCCGGAAAGAACCTACTCTACTGAACAGAAATTAGGTACTATACTGAACATAAGAACTACTCAACATCGTGAATTGTGTAACAACAGAACACTACCTTCATTAAATCGTGATCTCAAACAAGAGTTGAATTTAATTTAAAGGATAATATTAAAAACCCCATCTTTTTATATGGGGTTGAGACCTGGACTGTGAAAGAAAGAGAAAAAAGAATGATCGATGCATTAGAAATGTGGTGCCGGAGAAGGATGCTCCGTATATCCTGGACTGAGCATCGCACCAACGCCTCGATCCTAAAAGAACTAAATATCTCTCACAGGTTATCGTCAACAGTGCAATCCAGGATTCTTCGATATTTTGGACACGTATCGCGACGGCCAGCAGAGTCTATCGAGAAACTTGTTATTCAGGGTAGGCTCAATAATAAGAGATCTCGTGGACGAATCCCCATGCGTTGGACTGATCAGGTGAAAGACCTTACTGAAACCCCACTTAACGAGTGTGTGCGCTGGGCCTCGGTTCGCAAACTGTTGAAAACATCTGTCAAGGCTTTAATAGGTAAGAATTCCACATGACCACGACTTTTCTGCCAAGAGCAACCGATTATGATGATGATTAAAAACAGATATTCTACTAACAAACGTTAACGTGTTTTTCAACAGTGAATTATAATTTAAATTATTTTTTATTTTAAAGCCGTAACTTAGTCAATTAGAGGAAAATAAACAGCATATAGCCTATGATTAATACTATTTACCTAACTAGTGTGATTAATACGTTTTTAGACATGCTGTCATGCAATTTTTTTAGGGATAATTTAAATAAATTAATTACGAAGTTGATCGTTTCAAATTTATTTTTATTATACAATTTGCTCATCGTGTATTTTCAGGGCGTCGAAAAACGAATGGACCGGAATATCTTGGATGTTTTGACAGGTTATACAATTATAAAAGAGCAACAAATTGGACCATTTCCTTTTCATTGTGAAAACACAATGAAATTGGTTTCCTCGGGTGAATCTCGTTATAAAGCACAATAACTGGTCTCGTTAAAAAGACGTAATTTTGTGAATCCGTTATAATCCATTCTGGTTTGTATAATGAAAACAGTCAGGTCGAAATTGCATTTTAAAATTGTATATAACAATAATGAATTCAGAAAACCAGTTCTACTGTAGAACATTTAGAAATCCTACGAAATATATTGACAATGAAAATTTTGAAAATATGAAGATGAAAGAACTGACATATCTTGAAATCGAGCAGTTTGTTTGAGTTTGGTTTTCATCTTCACGTTTAGAGGATCCCAGATGTAGAAAATCGGACGGGTCGTTTACTATCTTATGGATCCATCATGCTATTCTGCGCTGTAATTTCCAGAATTAAGCTATTTTTAAAGAGCTAGAGCTCAAGTCCCACCTAGTATCAAGTCGTTACTGAAGCCCATAGACATCATAACATTAATGCCGTTACACACCTTGAGGTCTATGTCTGCGTTGTTCAGAAACTACGCAATAAGAGGTGGGTAGCGCATTTACGTTGTAGATGTCTATGGGCTCCAGTAACCACTTAACACCAGGTGGGCTGTGAGCTCGTCCATCCATCTAAACAATAAAAAATAAAAAAATAAAAAAATTTTTTTTTTTGCGAGTTTGATTGTTATTACAGATTGTTATTCCTTTATCGTGAAAGTGGTCCGAGAATATGTGTTAAGTACATATTTTGTTAGAAAAATGTTACCTACCTTTTATTACATCAATTTAATAGAAATTAATTTAATTTTTAAATCATGATATCATTCACAAAATCAATTGATTGTGTTCTTATATTTCGGGTTCATAGTCTCTTAACAAAAGACAAAAGTTATGCCACTTAATTTCAAGTGTCATTATGAAAGAATAACATTCGGAATCTGTAAAAGCAAATACGCGTACAGTTACAGTTACAGTACAAAGTACACACTCGTTCAATTAAAATTTGTACAATTTTCAAAGACACGACGGTTTAGAGCCGTTAATTTTGTTCAGACTACGCTTCTACCACTTAAACGTTAGAACCGAAGAAAATTGTCGAGTAACTTAAATAACTTTGTCAAGTCCTTCATCTTACCATTGTCTTCGGCGCGGTGTTCTTCGAGCGCATAAATCTTCTCGGCTCTGTGAAACGTCTTCAGTCTTGTTGAGGGCATTTATGGCGGGTTGCAATTGTTTCGTGACTGACACGACATTGTTTCGGTAAATGGTAAAATGAAGCAATTCCAGTGTTCCAAATTAAGGCTCCGTTTGATTAGTGTAGCCCCAATTAAAAAGTACACATTTAGTACCTCAACTTAATGCCTTGGAGTGGAAAATGACGTTTAGGTGGGGTCTCGATCGGCCTGAGAACCGATTAAGTGAAAATGTACTATACTATATTAAAACAAAAATGTAGCACTCTCAGATTTAATAGTAAACCAATCGCTGTTGATAAATTAAGGCTCCGTTTGATTAGTGTAGCCCCAATTAAAAATACACATTTAGTATCTTCAACTTCAGCTTCTTAGTTCTTCAACTTAATGTCTTGGAGTGGAAGATGACGTTCAGGTGGGGTCTCGATCAGCCTGAGAATCACTAAGCGTTAAATGAAAATATACTCAACTATAATAAAACAAAAATGTAGCACTCTCAGATTTAATAGTAAACCAATCGCTATTAATAAATTAAGGCTCCGTTTGATTAGTGTAGCCCCAATTAAAAATACAAATTTAGTATCTTCAACTTCAGCTTCTTAGTTCTTCAACTTAATGTCTTGGAGTGGAAGATGATGTTTAAGTGGGGTCTCGGTCGGCCTGAGAACCACTAAGTATTTAGTGAAAATGTAATCTACTATAATAAAACAAAAATGTAGCACTCTCAGATTTAATAGTAAGCCAATCGCTATGACGTGTGGTAAAAGTAAGCGAATATTTTAGATTTACATTTCTCTAAATTATGATTAGCCTAAGATTTTAATTCGAACTAAGAGTTTTATTTAATCGTCCAAACTTTACGACCAAACGTTTGTTACGCGTCTAATATCGAAATTTAAAGGCACAAAATAGCTGATCATATTAATAATGAAGTAACAAAAGCTAGTTACACATTACACGTGCAGAAATATGAAACATCAAAGGCCGTGTATGATACCTGTGCGGAAACTCAAACAGTTCGTAGACTTAATTGAAAAGCGAACGGGGCGTTTGGGTGTATTTACTTAGTACTCGCAGTGACCAGACTGTGTGCATAGCTCTTGTCCGAGTTGTGTCAAAGACCGGAATTATTGCGACGATGCTACCCACTAAAATATACTTTCATCTAATATAAATTTCCCACGTATCCATTTTCCAACTTTAATGAATGCCACAAATGGTTTGTTCGTATTCTTTCTAAAAAAATGAATTTATTATTATCTTATACCTTTAAACGAGCAGTTCTTGTATATATATAATCTGAATCTCGGAAACGGCTCCAACGATTTTCATAAAATTTAGTATAAATAATCGATAAATTTATCGGGGCGATAAATCGATCTAGCTACGATTTATTTTCAGAAAATGTTGTTTTATTTATGTTTTCAATAATCAACTCTTCCCGACATCTTTTGGCGAATAATAATACTATTTTTCTTAATTGAGGGCAACTAACCGCTTTAAAGACACAACAAGATGGCGTTATCAAAAAAAAAAAAACGAGCAAAGCTCGGTCATCATCTAGTTCTATTGACGAGCTTAACACAGCTTAACAAAAAGCCAAAGTTTCACTTTTACACGGATACAAAGTTAAAACCCTAACCATAAAATTGCTTTAGCGTAATTAAATTAACTAAATCAGATAACCGATTCGCAATTAGCCAATCTTAAAAGGACTGTCAAAACTTACCTTGCCTTCCGATCGGAATACAAAGTACAATCTTGACGTTTACTGATACTCAATTAAGTTGATAGGAAAGTCGAGAGCCGTCGTAAACTTGACTCAAGGCAAAACTCAAACACAAATTGGTTAATGGAGCTTATTGAAATCTGCCATCTAGCTAATCAATATGCATAAACGTCGAAATCAAGGATTTAGACACGCAACGTGGTATGATGTCTTAATCTCGAGAGGGGAAAGTTCAAAGACTTTCCAATTTGTGTACTGGGCCGCACTTAGTGAAATTGAATTCGAACTTAAGCATTAGGATCTTTTAATTTAGTTTTTCGAGTATATTCGTATTCTATGACTTATTTATCGAATAAGTTTTCATTGTATACGTTTTATCTTATCCAACTGCACCAAACTATGATTTTACTTCGGTATTGTGGGTACGGAAAACGCAAGACCAATATATACATCCAATCCGGAAACTAAATGTTTTTCATAAAAATGTTGACAAAGACCGGTAGGCGTTCATTTGAAACGTGACATTTGTTCACGGATTCGCACAATGACACTTTGAATTTGTAAATATCTCATAAGACGGTTGCGCTTAAGATACCTGCTCCTCTGGTCTGCAACTAATAAATTAAATTCTTCTTAATGCAGACCTGTACACGTGTGATTGCAGCGAAACAGCACAGAAACTAAGCAACCCCGTCAAACGACGGAAACCCTCGACGGGACATGAAGCGATTAGTGCTGAGGGCGCAATGAAGGTTCTCTAGAATAGGGTATAGCGTCTTTAAGAAAGATTAACGATCCTCAGGTAGCGGAAAGCGGATGGGGTCGGGCTGTAATTAAACGCAATGGATGGAGCATCCCCGAAGATTTACAGAGAGGGGTCGGCGTCCTGCTGAGTTATGATTTCACACGAGACGTGATTGGCACTCTGTAATGAAGACAGTGAATTGGCTTTTTGATGCTACCTTAACAATACTCGATCAACAATTATTAAGTATTTTCTATGCTCTGATTGCCGACGAGCCGGAGCTTGCCTGGTGCGAAGTGGCTACCGAAGCCCCTAGACTCATGAATGCCGCTACTTGAGTCGTAAGATCATGACATGAAAAAAGAGTAATATGTGGAACACTACACACTAATCCACAGATTACTAATTACGATACCCTATATTTTCCTAAACACGCTTGAAACAAGTAAATTTAAAATACCTATTTAACGTCACATCATTAATGGAAAACTTAATCGAATTCGAGAGAAAAACAACATTAACTTACTTCTATTTTAACAAATATGATATTGGGGGTTACAAGTTTTCAAATTTTAATCGATTCTAATATCTGAAACACTTTAAGACATCTCAAAGCTAATTAATTAAACTAACTATCTTAGAAAAATACGGATATAATAGAACAAAACTCCCAAGAATCACCACAAGAAACACACAAACACATTTTTTTAAAAGCTTTTTCTTTCTTTCAAAAAGTAGCTTGTACATATTAGATGATACTGACAATACCAAAACGAGGTTATAATCACCGAAACTATTCGAATACGTGCAGTCGCGTTGAAAACACTCTTAAGGGATAATACGAGCGGCGAAAGGTAACATATCTTCCGCGCACCGTGGAGCGTGACCACACTGTCACATATTTTACAAGCACCCACACGCCGTCTGAGCGGCAGGAAGCATCACATTAAGCTCTGCACATATACCCACTTCGTACTCATCTATTTAGGTACTCTTATTTACATTTCATTACGGCTTCTATTATTTTTTTCACTGTAAATCGGGGATTACGTGATATTGTATAAAATTGTGAATAAGTGCCTGCGTCAGATTTTGAAAATCTTTTGGCCTGAGAAGATCACTAACAAAGAGCTGTGCAGGATCACTAAGCAGACATCAATGGAGAAGGAGATCCTTACGCGGAAGTGGCATTGGATTGGTCACATTTTGAGAAAGCCCGATACCCACCTATCAAAGAGAACACTGACCTGGAAAGTGTCTGGAAAAAGGAAAAGAGGCTGCCCCAGAATAACTTGGCGTCGCTCGGTGGAGCAGGAGCTAGGGGTCTTGGGCATGACGTGGGAGGAGCTAGAACAGACTGCCCAAGACCGATGTAAATGGGAAAAATTGATTCGAGTCTACACCCCAGCAGAGGGTAATAGGAAATAATGATGATGATGATGACTGTAAATGGGTGTAGGAGCTTCCAGCCCTACCTGGTATTGGATACTGATCCAAAGTCATCACAAAGATCGATCTGTATATTAATAACGATTATACCTCCATTGAAAATGCCTAGTCTATTAATATTTCGCAGTGGAAACAGACATAATGGTACAGCTACTTGTATGGGCACAAGTCGTATAGCAATTGCTGTCATAAAATACAAGATGGGTAACAAAATCTAAATCGCATGAACGTCAAATCTCACGTTTCCAATTATTCTTTCATCTTCTAATTAAACTAGAAAATTGGGGTCGTGAGTCTACCAAGCAAAATCCCTCCTTCTGTGGTAGATCTTCCCTTTGTGGTTCCCTTCAAACAAGTGTTCCTGGCGTGATCTGAACTTTTTAATTCTGATCCTATCATTAATTTGACGTTACAAAAAAGAAGCCCTTTCTCGTGCTTTTATATTTGAAGTTGTTGAGAAGTTATTCGTTTGTAAGTGTTAAAGTTTTTAAATAAAATACTTTGTGACCCAAAATAACTGTAATGTTAATCCTTTGTTAGAAAATGTAAATCAATAAAAGGAGGTAAAAAAATACGTATTAAATTTGGAAACCAGTTTTAAACTCAACGTATCATTTATCAGTTAATAACTTTTAGTACTGCCTATCTATCTAGCTTGTCCTTCCATAACACTATTTGTAAATCAAGGCACTCTGCCAGAAGGCACTTAATCAAATTAGAAAATCAAGTGTCACCCAATCGATGTGCAGCTTTCAGCAATATCCGACTAAGCCGGTACACAGTTAAACACATACGGCGCATAGGCGGTCCGATGTTGTATCGGTCAACCGATATGTCAATTAGGATATTGAATGGAGAATACTGTGCCTATTATAAGCCTAGGCTACACTATGACAGCTGCTCTTNATGTACCACGAACACAGAAACAACAAAAGGAAACAAAACAAATAAAAACTTCCAGAAAGAGCACTTAGTCGGCAGATGTACCACAAACACAGGCCGCGCGAACAATGGCCGGGCTAACAAAAGCCGGGCGAACAAAGACCGGGCGATCGAGTGGACGATGAGCACGTCCGCACGTGACGGGTGCCTCTATCGGAATGATATGACGACGTATGATATGGCCTTAATGCAGATATTCTGCGCCGATCCCAGATAATGTGGGATAAGGAAAAGAAGAAAAAGAAGAAACTACTTTTACGGTTTAATCTCACATTTACTTATTGTCATTATATGGGTATTAAATCTATATGACTAGAAAAACTATAAGTAAAAGTAGTTTTAATTGATGTAGCATTTTTATTGCTCAAACTGAGCATACGGAGTATTCGTGTAATAAAAATCAAAAACGCAAAAATTATGATTTGCGTAATTACTGGTGGTAGGACCTCTTGTGAGTCCGCACGGGTAGGTACCCGCCTATTTCTGCCGTGAAACAGTAATGCGTTTCGGTTTGAAGGGTGGGGCAGTCTTAACTATACTGAGACCTTAGAACTTATATCTCAAGGTAGGTGACGCATTTGCATTGTAGATGTCTATGGGCTCCAGTAACCACTTACCACCAGGCGTGCTGTGAGCTCATCCACCCATCTAAGCAATAAAAATAAAATAAAGTCTCGACCAATCTAACCTTATGTGGTCACCAGAGGAGCGATTTCGTTCGGTAGAAGATTCAGCAAAACACGGCTCTTGCTAGGACTAGTGTTAGCAATTACTTTCAGATTGAGCCCCGTGTGCTACTAAGCGTGCCTAGCTCGAGAACCTTTAAGGCTACCAACTGTTAGGTAGGATAAAGTTAGGATAAAAGTAGAAAACATAACGTGAATGCAAGGACCTTGATACATAAAAACGAATTCTCAATTTTAAACAATAGTAAAACAGCTATCCCGACCCCGTTCTCAACATCCCAATTCATGATTGCTTCACAGCAATAATATACGGATGTGGTCCGTACCCCAATCTCCAGTATATATAAAAGCAAATTTCATAAATTTTGCAGCGATGTTAGTCTGAAGAGTGCCATTTATTTGTTGGATTTTTAAATATTGGTTCCAGATTAGAAATATTCGGTCCAATAGTGATGGAATGCTACTAAAACAGCTGACCCATTTCAAAGCTGCCAACCGATTTCCGCAAAACCGAAGCGTATGCTTAGTGTAAAAGCCCGGTATTCGACCAGTCAACTGATCTGTCAATTAGGATATTGGACGCATCGCAAAGCTGAATATAAGCCCATATCTGTTTTGCGGTTGGAATTAGTAATAAGACTATTTCAAGATACTTTGTTCCCTCCAAATTGGAATCCTAGTAACTGCATTATACGCATAATCTTAAAATATTCAGTATTGTATATAATATATTCGACAAAACTACCCAACGCCCACTTGCCCGTAGGGGAATTATAGAATATTCATTTGTTAAAACTTCACACATAAAAATTGTAAAAACATATTATATGCATAAAAGTAAATTGACACATATAATATTATCGCAAATAGTCCATAGAAACATGTATGCATGCTTCATAAACCTTCAACCCCCAATAAAACTCCACGAAATGTAACAACTCACGACTGTGTACGGACGTATTTAAATTCAGTCAGATAATTTTCGCTTGAAACAAATCGTTACGTACCGCGTAAAGTTTATTTTGTACTACTCCGTGTCACGTACGCAAACAGTCTGCGAGACGTAGTTTACTATTCTAGTCTAATTTAATTCACCCGTACGTTGGGACGGCCTAAAAAAATACAGTCATTTGAAATTCCAATGCAATTGCAGACGTGTCCTTTTTATAATCCCATTTGGATGCACTCCGGGAAAGGCTACGATTAGGGAAAGCCTCTGTTTACAAAAATTAAGGCCGCCCGAGAACTCGGCGCGTTTGAAAGCGAATTGAATTTTGAATAAAAAATTCCCGGTACACTGCTGTCCATGCGAGCTCAAACCGCTTTTTTTGTCTCTAAATAAAAAGTAAGTACTTAAATATAAAACTGCTAGACGACTTTGCATAAACGGTTTTTTATTCAAAGCCGGTCGCAATCCAATCCATTCATTTATTTGAATGTAAATAAAATGTTAGAATATAAATAAAATGTTGATTACGTAATTAGTGTCTAGATTTCAGACTCTGTGCTCCACTCAACAATAATTTCCACATATTACTTTAATATGTGGTAATAATTTACAATAACTAAGCGATGCAGACTTCCTAAAATATAGATTCTAATTTTCAGAAATAGTATTTCGATGCTGAGAAATTGCGATTCTAAAAAATATACCTCACGAATCATTTAGAGCAATAAATTTGACGAATTCTGAACATATGTATGTATAAAATATACGCATGCAATTTACACAAATAATAAAATCGATCAAAAGATTATGTACATACATATGCATGATTATATGTTACGTATATGTATATTTATGATTATATGCGGTAAATAGAAGCACTATAGAAACATATGGACGCCCATACATGTACACATCACACTGTCCCCGGACTTATCATGGCAATCAAGTCAAGAAATCCTACACTAATACTATTTTGTCTTGGTGTCATCAAAATCATTTATTTCGTTATCTTAATCATATACATAATACTAATGTTTAAGACCTCTTGATAGAGATCAACCTTTGCTATCATAAAACTGAAGATATTTGACAGATCAGGTATCTGATCGGTAATCGCGTTAACTACATATTCAAGAATAGTTTGGATATATTTTTGGCCGACCAAAGTAGACATGGATGGAGTGTGTGAATGTCGATATGAGAGAGAGAGGAATGAGTGTTGAGATGACGGCAGATAGAAGAGAATTGAAGAGATAAATTAGCTGCGCCGACTCCACTTAGTGGGATAAGGTGAGGAAAAAGAAGAAGAAGAAGTTTGGATATATTTTTTCAATAAGCAAGTATACAAGTTCTGAACAATTACATTTGGACCGTCGGTCTACTGAGCTATTTCAACAGCTCGGTCAGAAGATCTTGCTCTTCCACGGTATAAAATAATACAGTAAAATAACTAAGGTAGTTATCACAATACATATTTAGTTTTAGAGTTTTTTTTAGCGTGGCTGTCAATTTGTGTGTGTGCTTCAACAACTCTTCTCCAAAAGTTCTTTTGTTGTGCAACAAATAGATGAAATTAAAATTTTCACTGCTGAACTATATTTTCAGGCGTTTTACTGTTCGCACCTAAGATTTATGGCTCGATAATGTTTTATTACGGCTATAAAATACCTTGAGCCGGTCCCGTAAGAAAACCCTTCCTTTGTGAGGAAAACCGCTATTCCACCGTGAATACGGCCTGGCCCGTCCAAAAAAGGATATTTTAGAATTTCACGGATACCATTAAGAACTTCGAAATACGTGATATAAGAAACGAAAAGTATATCTCTTCAACAGCTACAAAGTAGAACAAGAACATCTAAATCTTGAATACCTAATGACTAACAAAGAAATTAACTATAACCGGGAATCGAAATGTACTGGAATAGAAAACACAGTCACTAGCCAGACTAAGAATTTGAAACGGTCAACAAAGTGTTTAACATAATATATTAATGTTTATTCCATTTTTACCGTTTGTAATAGGGAAAAAGGCCTAGCAGTAGAGGTCCCAAACGATGGTCGGACCAAACAGCGGAGGAACTGAAAATACCTGTCAGCGACGCACTCCATCAAGCTACAGAACGGGATCGATGGAGACAGCTAGTTGACGGAATCGGACTGAGTCACGATCCTCAGCAATGAGGGCCCGATGGAAGAGAGAGAGAGAGAGAAATAAATTGACGCTCAAAAAAATAATAGTAAAGGCTTCATGAACATAAGTTTTTTCTAAAATAATATGTAATTTAATTTCAGCAGGCGACATCAAAATTAACAAATTTACTGGCGGTAAGACCTCTTGTGAGTCCGCGCGGGTGGGTACCACCGCCCTGTCTATTTCTGCCGTGAAGCAGTAATGCGTTTCGGTTTGAGGGGTGGGGCAGCCGTTGTAACTATACTGAAACTTAGAACTTGTATCTCAAGATGGGTGGCGCATTTACGTTGTAGATGTCCATGGGCTCCAGTAACTACTTAACACCAGGTGGGCTGTGAGTTCGTCCACCAATCAAAGCAATTAAAAAAAAAACAATAGAAGCGAATTGTGAAATAGTAAAGTTTCTAGTAGCTCCTAAGCCTTGTTCGGACTAGGCGAGTATTTTAGTCGAGTACCGAGTAATTTAGTGGCTAAACTACTCGCTACTCGCCCGAAAAAATAGAACAAAATGGATTGACTTGACTAAATCATTTACTAACCTACTCGACTAAATTTTTGGTGCTCAGACACATTTAGCTACTAAATTACTCGGTACTCGACTAAAATACTCGCCTAGTCCGAACAAGGCTTTATAGCTATAATGGAATTATGTGTACTCAGTGGTTTCGTTTCAATTTGTAATTCAAAGATATTGAAATACGTAGCCTTTTCTCCGTACAAAGAGCTACGAATCGATTCGTTTATCCGTTTGTACGTAAATTCATGAACGAGTAAAGAACCGTCGCATTTACTAGAGCAGATATAGGTACCCGACGTTACCCGCATTTACTAAGATAAAAATTGTCTCATATGTTAATCCCAATCTCACGAATCGTTTGTAACCTCTGGCTCTTCGGAGGGACTTCGCTTCTCTCTATATTTTGTACTGTACTGTTCTGATGATCCCATCATCCCGTTTTTATCAACGCACCACCCCCAGCCGGAGTAAAGTTCGTACCACCTGGAGTCACTGCGTTCATTCACGGTGCGTTCCCAGAGATATTTTTTGCCACGCAACATCCGGCTTTCAAATGAACTTCTCGTCACGGTGTTTCCCGAGCGCTATGACATGTCCTTCTTCAAACGAGGCTTGTGGAGAGTACTTAATGGTAGGCAGCAGCTTGGCTCTACCCCTGGCATTCCAGAAGTCCAAGTCGACGATAACCACTCACCATCAGGTGGGCCGTATATTCGTCTGTTTACAGAGGAAATAAAATGAAAAAAAAAAACAGTTTATAAGCTATCTTTGTGCGAAATTTCATCCACATCTATTGAACCTAAACATGTAAACTAGTATACTACCTATATATTAGTTATTAGTAATACTATAGTATATGTGAAAAAATGGTTAATTACCTAGCATTTGTAGGGGTTTTTTTTAAAGGTACCAAAATATTCAACGCGTACTCTCTATGACTTGCAGAAGAATGAAGTAAGGAACCCTTTCACACAAATCCTGAAGAAACACTACTAACCTGAACATAATGCAATGCCGAAACTTTTCTTTTATCTTAAGACTTAGTACAAGTCTGCAACGTCGCCGCGTTGTCGCCAACGGAATTAAGTTTCTTCACATGGGAGGCCTAAAATGTACTACAACCCTAGCGAATATATACATTAGCTTAAAGGAATGATAACAAAAATATTTTTTTTATTGCTTAGACGACGAGCTCACAGCCCACCTGGTGTTAAGTGGTTACTGGAGCCCATAGACATTTACAATGCAAATGCGCCACCCACCTTGAGATATAAGTTCTAAGGTCTCAGTATAGCTACAACGGCTGCCCCACTCTTCAAGCCGAAACGCATTACTGCCTCACGGCAGAAATAGGCGGGGTGGTGCTACCTACCCGTGCGGACTCATATGAGGTCCTACCACCAGTAAATTAATCATATAAATATTTAATTATGCTTTAAATTATTTATAAATTAAAAAGAAAATACCTAAAAAAGACTGTTAATTTTAAACAAGACATTTTATGGCAGGTAATTATTTTAAAACAGTATTTAAATCAGAGGGTCTGAATGAAAAAGCATTCATTGGTTATTTATGAGAAGACATGGTATACCGATCTTCTGGGTAACGCCGCTGCCTAGCCCTTGATTCTTAGTTTAAATACTGGCGACAGGGCATGTTGCAAGTCCACTAACGGCTTACTTTTACCGAACGACTGATGTGTTCTGGTTTGAAACGTTCGAAATCCGTCTCAATACAAACAAAATCTCAACCTTACCTCGAGCGATCTAACAAAAATAGAAAATCACTCTGTAAGCTTGAATCTACAAAAAAAAAAGATGTGTGGGTTCGTGAGACACCGGATAGCAACGAAGTTCCTTATTATAAAAATATTAATTTTAAATTTAAATTTCTATTCGAGCTATAAAGAAAATAACTATTCGGGTACAAGTACATTTTTAATTATGATTTTTTTATTGATAAAAAAAACTACTTGACAAAGTTATCATCTTTATTTCGTTCACAATGATTTAAAAAAAATATATAATAATAATATACAAAGAAACAGCTATTTATATGAATAATAATAATAACCGTCATCACGTAGACTATGCATTAGACACTGTATAGCCATCGTACTAAGACTATACATAAATAATAAAAATCTTACGTTACGGACGTTTTCTCCCGGTTAGGGTACCCCTCCGCATCGTCCCATAAGGAACTTCTTTCCAAAAACTCGTGTTTTTCTCAAAGCAACATTTTAACGCCACTGTTTTGTCATCCAGTCTGTAATTGATAAATTTATGGCACCCCACACATACTAATACGTAATTGTGGTCTGCGACGTTGTCGTGTATCATTCCAAATTAGATTCAGTGAGAACGCCCCGAAACGGCTGCCACCAAAATTAGCCTCTTGTTAATACATAGAACGTAATCAATTACGGTCAGTGACTTATTAAACTCGTGCGGAATAGTAGTTTTATTAAAAAGAAGCCAAAAATAAATTAGCATTTAAAATTTTACACACGTCGAGCATAATGTCATTTTCATTAAATGATCGAAGTCTTCATTAGGTACTGAATGCAGAGTTACAAAATCATAAAATATGTCTCTATATAAAATTACTTAAAATGCATAAAATTATTGTGCGTAATATTCAATCATGACAATCACTTTCGTATCTCCTATGAAATTCCCAAAATTGAATATTGTTACTTATTCGAAGTTTAAATTTACTTATCAAAATCGGTGTATCGAAGCCATTAACACAAGATGAAGAAGACACGTCCGACGTTCCTGCAGGTGGAAGTTACGAACAAAAAGCCCGCTCTCCGACACAGCCAGCCCGAGACACAAATCCTTTGAAAATTTCATCTAAACAGCTCTTAAACTCCAAACATCTAACTGCCGGCTCGCCAGTTGTTCGCAACTCGACGGACGCTCGAGGCGTCGTTCTTAAATTTATTTTGAAAATTAACGTCAAACCACGAAAGTTCTGAGAGATAACTCTTTCCGGTGTCTACTGAAAACATTTCCGTTCTCGTATATGAAGTTCGGAACACAAAAACGGATAAGAACACAAAAGGTATGTTTTGTTTAAGTCTAATTTACGTATTGTTGAGCTTGTGACGTGATGGCATAACTTTTAATCTACGATATAGATATGCATATGTATAAAAAGAAGTATGAGAAGCTACAATCTTTTAAAATTGGTAAAAATAGGCAAGAGGCTGGTACAAAAAACGCCTTAGTAGTATATAATATTATTTTAATACTTTTAGGTAATACATAGATAAAAGCTCAGATAAAACTTAAGAATGAATGTATTTTAAGAAAGAATAAACTAAAGTATTGTTAAAATGAAAACGTCAGTTATAGAACACCATTTTGTGGAGCTTTAGTCGTTTGCTGTCTTGTATCCAACTTTGCGAGAGAACTTATGTATTTCTTTTCTTGAAATGTAATTTGTTTGTTTTGTCACATTATTATAGTGTATTTTGCGGTGCACAAATACATATATTTTAGTACAGAAAATTTACAGAATACGTATTTATATATTGTATATCTATACATTGAGCGACATTTTTGTAATTTTACAGGAGAGCCATTTCATTTAAAGCTTGAAAAAAATATCATAATAAAAAAACTTCTTCAGCTATTTTAACGGAGTAAACTTAATTGAAGTCCAATTAAAAACATCGAACTGCTGATGCTAATACCAAACGCACCTTTAACGCCGCGATATATAGAGAAAAAAATACATTAAATAATTTATACACTGGATAGCATAATTGACAGTATTTTCTATATATAACAGTGATTTTTTCCAGAGGAAAATACACAGAAAAGTGCTGTCGTAGAAAGAACATTCTAACAATCATAATAACAAAGAAACAAATTGTCATTGATTTCTTTTTTTAGGAGTTCGCCTGATGTTCGCTTACGCGTAAAGGTAAATGTGATAGATTTAAGTCAAACTCACTAAAACGATCAAGACAACTCTACCGTGGAGGTAGATATCAAAAGGATTCGGGGTATAACGGCAATTTTCGCTCGAGGAAGATGGACTGATGCGGAGACAATATTGCCACGTACCATCCGGCTTTGGAATGAACTCCCCTCCACGGTGTTTTCCGACCGCTATGACATGTCCTTCTTCAAACGAGGCTTGCGGAGAGTACTTTATGGTAGGCAGCGGCTTGGCTCTGCCCCTGGCATTGCTGACGTCCATGAGCGACGGTGACCACTTACCATCAGTTGGGCCGTATGCTCGTCTGCCTACAATGGCAATAAAAAAAAGAGCTCTCTGGCACGCCTCTATGCTTGCCTCTCCAAAATACCACCCGCAGAAATCGAGTACCCGGATGCTGTGAAGTTCAACAGCGACGATTTATGCGAATACTGATATCTGGGAAGTAACTCAATATTTTTTTTGGAACGAAGTTCTTTATGGTACGATGCGGAGGGGTACCCTTAACGGGAAAACGCGTCCGTAACGTAAGATTTTTATTAGTAATGCACACAGTGTACGACTTAACTTTGTAATAACGTACAAAAAATAACTTTCTTTCATTTTTCAAAAAAAGTCATAATAAAAAATGTATACCCGAATAATTATTTTCTTTATACCTCGAATGGAACTTAAAATTAATATTTTTATAATGAGGAACTTCGTTCCTATCCGGTGTCCCACGACACCACACATCTTCTTTTTTGGTGTTAAGTGGTTACTGGAGCCCATATACATTTACAACGTAAATGCGCTACCCACCTTGAGATATAAGTTCTAAGGTCTCAGTACAGTTACAACGGCTGCCCCACCCTTCAAATTGAACAAAAAAAGAATATTTCAGAAAATCGCCTACCGAACCTAATCTAAAATCCAATTAAATTGTCTATGTAACGCCAATCACTTTTTCAGAGCGTTTCTCTGATGATGGATGGGCAGTTGATGTGATTTTACAATATTTTTTTTCCACACGAATCTCAGATCGATAACATATGGATATAGGAATCTGGATAAATCGATTAATGCATGGCGGCGTATAATTGAAACGTTTGACCATACACACAATATACTCGAACGTTTTTCAATTAAGACTAACCCTATGTCTCAACGTGAATACAACATGTACGCTATTGTGCCCGCTAAAAAAATTTATTAAAACCATTTAGGACGAGTTGAGCTTGTCTGCACATTTATATATGTACTAACTGATCCGGCAGACTTCGTAGTGCCTCAATCGATAAATAAAAGACCTAAACTTTTGTATAAAATAAACTTAAAACAAACAAAAGGAATCCTTCCGACGGGGGACACATCAGAGGAAAAACAAAATTGCTATTTTGAATTAATTCCGAGGAGTTTCATATTTATCTACCTTTTAAACCTTCTCTGGACTTCCGCAAATAATTCAAGACCAAAATTAGCCAAATCGGTCCAGCCGTTCTCGAGTTTTAGCGAGACTAACGAACAGCAATTCATTTTTATATATATAGATATACATACATATGCAATAAAAAAACGCACCGGTAGAACGCGTTCTGAGCCGTGCGGGCTAGACATTTCGATCCAGGCTATTTTCAACCTATTAGACAAAAATTTCACGAACTATATTATCTTCACCGAAAACTGTTTTTGTTTTTTTTTTAGTTGATTTAATTTTTATGTTTTTATTTCTCCTAAATAGACCGATATTAATCCAAATGATAGTCAATAACTAATTTAACATTTTTGTGGTTTAGTATTTTAGTAGTTTATTTAACAGTACTCGATATTTATTTCGACTACTGCCAAAACAATGCCATGCCATGCAAACCATGCAAACCATTGCCATGCAAACTTAGAAGCACATAATTTTACACCTAATATTTAAAATTCCTTTCAACTTACAACAAAAGATGTAAAATCATACCCAGTTTCAAAGTAAAATTGTTTTCTCGAATTCAAAAAATCATCGGGATTAATATAATAGGTATGTATTTTTGGTGATGGACAGTCAGTTATGCATGTCACAAGTACCTTTTTTTTAACGCTGGGGAATCCGGTCACGATTGCTCGGTTGAGAGGGGTATCAGACCGTGTTATATCGGACTCCGACGCCTCCAGAAAAAAGACGCGCCGCCCACCCCACCTTCTTCGCTGAGGAGCCGAAGAGGGGTCCCACTCCCTTTCGCGCTCCTCAGCCTCGCGGAACGCCATGACCAGGTCGCAAAATCTGGCCATGGTCTCTCACGAACTCTGGTCCTCTAGGATACGGGCGATGACAGCCCGCAAGGAGAGGTCCCTCCCCAGCACCGCGATGAGATCTCGCCGTGAGTGCTCCCAACGCGGGCACGCTTCAAGTACGTGCTGAGCGTCATCGTCCAGATGCCCGCACTGGTGACAACCCGGATGTGGCTCTCTCCTACAGACCTTCCACAGATACCTTTCGAAGCAGCCATGCCCCGAGAGGACCTGCATAAGGTGGAAAGAGAACACGCCGTGTCGCCAACCATGCTTCCAGCACGGGCACCAGGGCCTCGGGGGTACGCCGGCGGGTGACTGCGGTTCCGCTGCCACAAGTACCTAATCTCAATATCAGCGCCGAGCAAATGAATTAAATGTATGCATGTATGAGAAAGCAGCATGTATGAGAAAATGTTTGCCTGAATTTAAACCGATTTCGCATGCGACCGTGCGGCAGGCGTTTTGTGAAAAATGTTGTTGGTATCCTCACGCTAATATCTATGTCGCACGGAACACCGGATGACCTACATCCGACCCCATTAATCGTGACTTGACTGATTTCCTGATAGTAAAACAGTGAACAAAAGCAAAAAGTTTTGTTTCGAACATTTAATTGTTACTGGCAGTTTAATAATAGAAAAAAAAAAAGATATCAGTGAAATTTTTGATTAATAAAAACCCTTCACGAGTTAAAAAAAGGAATGTTAAGCTTAACACTACGCCCATTGTATTTTCAATACAAACGTAAATCGGCGAATAAAATACAATGGAAAATTGGCGAAGTCTAACATTCGCTTAGAGACCGTTTAGCTTAAAGCATACTAACCAAAACGTTAACCGCACATTCGTTAAAACGATTTACAGCTAACCTCTCTCGAATCAGTGTTGCCTGTTCAAAAAATATTAGGGATTCTAAAATTATAAAAAGTGTATTACCAAAAAATGTACACAGACTTCAACTTTCAAAGCATTTTTTTCGCTTAAAAAAATGTCACACGACGATTAACTCAGAACACTTAAAACATAGCTATGTAAAATAAAATGCAATTAAAACTGATTGATGATGAGTCATCCGACCGATTTCGGCCATGGCGACCACTTTGCCTCCTATGGCTTATATAGCCTATCTTCGTGGCAAAACTGCTTGCGCATTGAGGGCACGTAAGCACGCCGTTCTCATAATTATAGATTATGGCAGCAGGTGGGCGGGCCTTCAACTGGTCGCGTTTGTAATCAAGGTCAGCTTTACGCTGATCCTCGAACTCGCGTACTTTGCTGTTCACCATCCTGCGCCATTCTGGCCGCTGTGCTCCCATTGAGAGGGCTCTATATCACATCTCTTCATGTGTCGTTTCACGACATCCTTGTACCGCAGGAGTTGTCCGCCATGCTTTCGCTTGCCATCCTGCAATTCAGAGAAGAAGATGCGCTTCGCCACTCTTTCCTCCGTCATGCGTGATACATGACTGCACCATCGAAGCTGCCGACGCATTAAATAGGTCTCAATGCCACCAACATTGGCACGTCGCAAGACTTCGGTATTTCGCACTCTATCAGACCATCTGATTTTCATGATGGCCCGAAGGCATTTAAGGTGGAAGCGATCCAGAGTGCGAATGTGGCGGCGGTACACACACCACGACTCGGAGGAGTATAGGAGGCTTGGCAGCACAATTGCCATGTAAACTGAAATTTTAGTGGCCAACTTAAGGTCGTGTGAGCAGAAGACCTTGGAATATAGCTTTCCAAATGCTGCAATAACTGATTACTACGTTGTGATTCCACTGTCCTGGATTTCTATGTTGCGAAATAATCATGTGTTTGTGTTTGAAATAAGACTTTCTCCTATCGTAGCGGTATCCGCTTTGTTGTATCGATGGCTTCTGAATCAATCAGCATCAGGTCACATTGTCTGCCTAAGTGTGCTTTAAAAAAAACAATAACTTATAAAAAAAAAGTGCTTGATTAATAAACAAACTGCGTCCTGATTAAAATCGCCTATTACAATCACCAATTTTTTCTCGCACAATCCGCGCGTCGAGGTATCCCTGAAACAGATCATGGAGTTGGATTCAAACAAAACGTTATGTATCTGTTAGGTTGATTCGTGATTGGGGTCCGGGGAGAGATAACTCCCGGTTTATGACCCAATTTCTTTTTTGTTTCGGATAAACAATGAAATTTGAAATTTCGCCGCGAGCATGCTCTCGTTATTGGCTAACCCACTTTAATTTTGTTTGATAAAAGGAAATTCTAAATCTGTAGAGTGAGTAAAAAGAATATTTTTGTTTTAAGCTTACTTATTGCTTTGACTGGCCAATGAGCTTTTGGTTTGGATAGCCACCATCCTCCTTGACTCATGAGATCTATTCAAATTCAAATTCAAATTCAAAATCATTTATTTCAACTTAGATGTCAGTATGACACACTTGTTGAATGTCAAAATACAAATAACAATGTTAACTCTACCACCGGTTCCAAAAAAAGCCACAGTCCTGAGAAGAACCGGCGAAACAAACTCAGCGGGCTTTTTTTTTTTTCTCAAATATTTTCTTTTTTTTAAATAAATTGAAATATTCACAATAAAAGAAAAAACAAGTCAAAAAAAATACAATTAAAAAAAAATAAAAAAAAGTAATGAAAAATTAAAAGGCCAGGAGCGAGCGCCTCATTCCCACGTAGTGCCATCTAGTAAATAATCCTTAACTTTATAATTTGCCT
This sequence comes from Bombyx mandarina, assembly GCF_003987935.1. Next base: position 1,196,192 of record NW_021011501.1, read on the forward strand.
TGTTGCACAAACGTTCCTTAACAGTTTTCTTAAATCTATGAACAGGTAGTAGTTGAACGTTTAGTGGGATCTTGTTGAAAAGCTGTACACCCATCTAAATCCTATCTAAATCTAATAATGATTATAACAGCTGACCCCACCTTTTAAATGCATGGCTGCTTTGCGGCAGTAATGGACAAGGTCCAACACTGATCAAGAACCCACGCGCCCATCCAATACGTCATACCAGCATTTAAGTGTCTTGCATTCAATAAGAAATGATAAAAAAAAGTGGACAAATCGCACGTGGTCACCTAGCCATGTACTTTGGGAACCATAAACTAATACATATTTAAATGTTTTAGACATTAAACACCCGGAAAAAGAGGATACAAACATGTTTGTCATATGAATGTTTGCCGGATGTAGCCACGACCCTCAGCCGTCAAGTCAGTCAATAATATCGTCTACAACTAATAATATTTCAAGAACACCGAATCATTTGATTTCTTCATCGGTGGAATCAAGATCACCTAGTTACACTTATAGCCGTACCACGGTTCGCTGTTAGATTTCCAGTAGACCTCAGTATCTTTTGAGGATAATTTCTATTGTTTAGGCAGCTGCTTGACTATGCGCCTGTGATTGCTGACGTCTATAAGTCACACCCCACAGCCCACAGCCCACTCAACATCACGCAGGCTGTACGCTCGTTTATATAGACAGAATAAGAATTAGAATTCACTTGTTCTTCTCAGGAGTTTCCGACTCCTGATTGGATGTCTCAAGGACTAATTTAAGGGCCAAATAATTCTAGGCAGTTAGCACTAGGCAGCACTTGATCTACCTCAATAAACAAATTGTCAAAACAAATTTCATAAGACGTTAATAATAAAAGGCACTCAACCTTACCAAATATTCGAATCCACGGTCGCTACAACCTATAAGTTACAGGAGGATTTCCGTTTTCCACATGACAGAACAAACAGACAAAACTACTGAATATTCATAGAGGCTCAAACATTATTCTTAATCTTTTATGTTTGTGTCTAACAATCTTACTTGTAGTAAAAGCCCTTAGGGTGCATCTTAATGTCTAATTTGGATAATGTATTCAGCTGTACGCGATCCAGTGCATGTTCAGATAAAATTGCTTTAATTTTAATAAACGTATGCGGCCAGCATTGTTTTTTTATTATTTGTGGACGAGCTCACAGCCCTCCTGGTGTTAATTGGTTACCGGAGCTCATAAACATCTACAAATGCGCCACTCACCCTGAGATATAAGTTCTAAGGTCTCAGTGTAGTTACAGCGGCTGCCCCACCCTTCAAACCGAATCGCATTACTGCTTCACTGCAGAAATAGGCAGGGTGGTGGTACCTACCCCTGCGGACTCACAAGAGGTCCTACCACCAGTAAAAAGAAGACTACAATTCTCTCAAAAAGTTTCATTATATTCTATAGTGTGTCAGGTACGTCTAAGCAATAAAAAAAAATAGGTACGTATGTAGATAGAAAAATTCGCACCTGCTCTGCAAGTTCCGCTATGGTCGTATGAGTTTAATGGTGTAGAGCGTATTGATTGCAAAACAAACCCGCGTATTTCGGCCATCATATATACCAGCGGCTTCGGCATCATGTCCCAAGATGAGGGGAGGAATTCACCTCGTGATGTCTATAGGCTCCAGAATCCATTCAACACAGAACCATAAACTCGTACTGTATCATTGTATTATATTACATCGTTAGATTTTAAAGATCAGCAATTGATAATGTAGACGTTTTTTTCATTAAAATACCGACTGTGCTGTAAAAACACAGACTTTATAAAAACGTAGTTATTTTATCACACATTATGAACGATGATGAAAATAGAAATGTCTACGGAACTAATTACTCTAGTCGGCACACAAGGAGATAAAGCTTTTACGTCAGTGTATTCTACGGTCTGGAGTTAGTGGAGTTTGTTCAAGGTGTAACTTTCATACGTGTGTTTACTTAATATAGAAGTTGGGTTTCTGTAGTTTATTGAGAGTAGAAAGTGCTGTAGGTGGGGTATGTTAAAGTATTAGGTACACTGTAAAATGCTTTGTTACATAGTTATACAACGGATAATATTGTTAAAATCAACTACCGATTTGATTCGGTTATTTAAGGATATCTTTTACGTGTCTTTTATTTTCTAACAACGACCAAAATGAAGGCTGAAGACTTCTTTCTAAGAAGGATCTTTTTTCACACAGATGCGTCGTGAAACCCAATAACTAATAATTAATTCATGTTAATAGTAAATTATGTAATGTAATTGTTTAGTCTTTACTGTGAGTAGAATTACTTTCGTCACATTATAAGTTAGATTAGTTTTATTTAGTATTATTTATAGTTTTCGTTATCGTATTATTTAATCCTACAGTAAGGAACATTCTGTACTTAGCACCTTTAATTTTTTTAGTCGTGCGCACATGTAGTCATCGTGGCCTAAAAGATAAGGCGTCCGGTGCATTCGTTTTAAAGCGATGCACCGGTGTTCGAATCCCGCAGGCGGGTACCAATTTTTCTAATGAAATACGTACTCAACAAATGTTCACGATTGACTTCCACGGTGAAGGAATAACATCGTGTAATAACATAGTGAAACCCGTAATATTATAATTTACGTAATTACTGGTGGTAGGACCTGTTGTGAGTCCACGCGGGTAGGTACCACCGCCCTGCCTATTTCTACCGTGAAGCAGTAATGCGTTTCGGTTTGAAGGGTGGGGCAGCCGTTGTAACTATACTGAGACCTTACAACTTATATCTCAAGGTGGGTGGCGCATTTACGTTGTAGATGTCTATGGGCTCCAGTAACCACTTTAAACCAGGTGGGCTGTGAGCTCGTCCAACCATCTAAGCAATAAAAATAATAAAAAATTAAAACATGACTTATGTTATAAGCTAGGCTATTTACTTGTTGTTCTTTATTGTGTATCTTTTATATTGTGATGTGTATTGTGTGCCTTATAAATAAATAAAATTGTATTAATGCACACGTATAGTGAGCAAGGGCAACCAGTTAGTTACCAGTATCAGGTCTATTCTTGCCATGAACCAGTCATACGTTCTGGTTTGAAGAATGAGACGATCGATGGCTCAAATTAATTCTCTACTAATCCAGTTAAAAAAATATCATTGGTTTTCGGGGAGTTATAGCTCTACTGATACTGAACTGATACTGAAATGATACTGAACGGATACTGAACTGATACTGATACTTTAAATCTATACACATGAAATCGTGAGCGTAAGAAATCAGGTACTAACAAATTCGATATTAATTGACAACTGTTGAAATTGTCTGAAGTCGTCGTAGCCTAACGACCATAAGGATATGACAATGACGTTATTCAAATCGTACAAGCAGATTCCGATTTTTCCAATGGACCGACCAAATAAAAACTGCAGTGGGAGGTCCCCTAAATGAGTGCAGTAGAATGGCCTCGAGCAGGGAGAGATGACGGGACATCGTGAAACGCATCAAGTCTGCCCCTTCCAACACTACATGACGATCACGACCACTCTGTCAGGAGTGACACGATTGAGAAGAAGATATACTTAACAAATGTTCACAATTGAATTCCACGGTGAAGGAATAACATTGTGTAATAAAAAGAAAACCCCCAAAATTTATAATTTGCGTAATTACTGGCGTTAGGTAGTCTTGTGAACCCACACGGATAGGTGCCTCATCTTGCCTTTTTCTGCCGTGAAGAAGTAACGTATTTCGGTTTGAGGGGTGGGGCAGCGGTTGTATTATAAAACTGAAACTTAAGATTCACATCTCATGGTGGGTGGCGGTATTTACATTGTTGATGTCTATGAACTCCAGTAACTACTTAACACTAGGAGGGCCGTGTGAGCTCGACCACGCGTCTAAAAAATACAAAATAAAATTTTAATGTATCTATTCAAAGATTACTCAGCTAAACTGAAGCCGTAAAAACACAATCCAAGCATCGAATATATCTTTTTGACAAGAAATAAGTCACCTGGTCACCATCAATCCAATGCTCACTATTGTTGCAGATACCCCAGCAATGAGCAGTTGACAACGACTAGCTATGTCCGATATCTGTCTGTCGATATATAGGATACTAAAATAAAATACTAAATTCCCGTAGTATCCAAAAATAATGCCTGTATTGCTAAGTTTTGCTAAGTTGAATTTATTAACACAATCTATAATATCGACGGGACAAAGGCCATTTGGTTTATGCGACATTTCTTTTAATAAGCAACATTTATCTATATAGTACCTACCTATAGTAACTATAGGTGTGTTTTATTTGATTTTATCATTAACAGTTAGATGTTGCTAATTGAACTTCAATTAAGTTTACTGCATTCAAATGGATGAAAAAGGCTTATTGTTACGATATTTTTTCTAAATTTTAAACTTTATATGGTTGTCCAGTAAAGTTGCAAATATGTTGCTTAAACCAAACCAACCCCTCGATATGAATACGCTTGTAGAAGTTAATTTACTGGTGATAGGACCTCTTGTGTGTCCGCGCGGGTAGGGTGGTGGTCCACCCTGTGTATTTCTGCCGTGAAGCAGTAATGGGTTTCGGTTTGAAGGGTAGGGCAGCCGTTGTAACTATACTTGAGACCTTAGAACTTATATCTCAAGGTGGGTGGCGCAATTACGTTGTAGATGTCTATGGGCTATGAGCTCGTCCACCCATACAAGCAGTAAAAAAAATAAAAAAATTCACATCAAACTTTCACACCACAAGTAAAACATGAACTATAGTTACGAGTCAATAGCATCACTGACCATAATCGATATTGATAATATCACGTATGTTTTCCGACGTCCATTAAGCTGAATGTGAAATTACAGGATTGACGGTCGCTGATGGCATGTCGTGTCGCACTTACGTCACAGACAACCGTATTAAATCCTACCCGCACAGAGGATGAATTAATGATCCATTGATAGTTCCACTGGGAACGGTTTTATATTATCAAATCAAATTATTATCTTGTATAAATCGAAACGCATATTCTAATTGGGCGGATAATGAAGAGTTTTATGGACAAATGAATGCATTGGGATCCTACAAATGATTAGTAAGTTTTTTTTTGGCACGAAGTTCCTTATGGGACGATGCAGAGGGGTACCCTAACTGGGAAAAACGTCCGTAACGTAAGATTTATATTAATAAAGCACACAGTGTACGACTTAACTTTGTAATAACGTACAAATGCACACAGTGTACGACCTAACTTTGTAATAACGTACAAAAAATAACATATTTTTTTATCATTCATTGACCACGATCTCAGAGCGTTCGTTTGCGGAATACACTAACTCTTATGCAAACAGCCGTGAATGAAGTGTACCACAATAAGTTCGCCGTTACCGAATGACCGTGGGTTGTTGCGAAACCTCCAGTTTTATTTTCTTTATACCTCGAATAGAACTTAAAATTAATATTTTTATAATAAGGATCTTCGTTCCTATCCGGTGTCCCACGACACCACACATAATTTTTTTTATTGCTTAGATGGGTGGACATGCTCACAGCCCACCTGGTGTTAAGTGGTTACTGGATCCCATAGACATCTACAACGTAAATGCGCCACCCACCTTGAGTTATAAGTTCTTAGGTCTCAAGTATAGTTATAACAGCTGCCCCACCCTTCAAACCGAAACGCATTACTGCTTCACGGCAGAAATAGGCAGGGTCGTGGTACCTACCCGTGTGGACTCCCAAGAGGTCCTACCACCAGTAAGTCTAAAATTGCAATTGTTGTCATCAATAGTGTAGATGAGAGATGGCGATAAAATGCTTATGAATCTGCTCGATGACAATCGCAAAATTTTCGAACGAAAACAATAAAAATTCCATTGTGTAACATCAGCGTATCTTTAAAAGCGAAACATTCTGAAATTTACTCAGTATTTGAGCATTTTCAATATATTAATACACCCGTTATCGAGAATTTGCAGGCTCCGGACGGCAACCGGAATTTAANAGATGAGAGATGGCGATAAAATGCTTATGAATCTGCTCGATGACAATCGCAAAATTTTCGAACGAAAACAATAAAAATTCCATTGTGTAACATCAGCGTATCTTTAAAAGCGAAACATTCTGAAATTTACTCAGTATTTGAGCATTTTCAATATATTAATACACCCGTTATCGAGAATTTGCAGGCTCCGGACGGCAACCGGAATTTAACCTCGCAAATGAACACGTTCACAATATTTGGTTTTGTTACACAAATATCCCCTTTATTGGGACATTTGAGAATCTCGTTTTACGAAGCATTCATTTTAAAATTTCTTTTAATTTCATGAGGATACCAATGATGATGAATGTTTTTAACTAAAATCCTACTCTCTATCATTAAATGTAAAGCCACGAATGATTACTGAAACACGTTACGAAGCATCCTCTGCTGATTCTACCAGTATCTACATCCTCCACCTATATAGTAAAATAAAAAATATTTTTTTGAATAATGTTATGGAATGCTTAACGACAAAGGGAAGATCTCCCTACGAGCGGGTGACACTGCTCGCTAGACCGACGGTCCGAATGATGTTGTTCGGAACTTGTATATATGCAAGCTTATCATGAAAATGTCGTAAGCGAGATTCAGGCATTTTTTTATTGCCCTTGTAGGCAGACGAGCACACGATCCACCTGATGGTGAGTGGTTACCGTCGCCCATGGACTTCAGTAATGCCAGGGGTAGAGCCAAGCCGCTGCCTACCAAATCTGTCTGCTGCATCTGTCAAATATCTTGTGTTCTGTGAAGGCTACCGCCACAATATAATCATACACCATAAAATGGATGCAATGATTAGTCGTGAATTAATATGAAGTTAGCCTGGCATGTCTGTTTTATACCATTCGAACTAGTATGTAGAACATGAGAACATTAATCCTCACATCTACGATTTTTTTTCCCTACCTATGCTGATAGCCTTGAGAGGCTATTTCAGCTTCACCCTAACGTTTGTAGGTGAGCTCACGGGGCTCAAACCGGAGAGTTGCTAACACTGACCCTAGCAAGAGCAGTGCTTCGCAGAATCTACCACCGGATCGGAAACGCGACCCACTGAGAAGATCCGGCGAGACATCTACGATACTCGTGTCATCTCGTTTTAACCATCGCGCCGTCTGCCATCAGAGTGCATCCACGCTACCTAGAACCGCGGCATTATAGTACGTTTCCAAAGAGATCTTTTTTGCCACGCACCATCCAAATATGGAACTTCCCTCCATATTTCCTAAGCGCTATAAGATATCTCCCTCTTCGAACATCATTAGGCAGCGGCTCAACTGTCTCTGACGTTGTTTGTCTGTCCGTTTAAGGTCCTAAGACCCCCAGGACTGGCAGAGGGCTTCAACAATATTTCGCCATCGCGATCGGTCGTGGGCTACGCGCTTTACTTCGGGCCAGCAATACCGTCTTTACCATAAGGGCACACGGGGCCCGTGTCCAGGGCCCCCATTCTCAGGGGGCCCCGAAAGACCGACAATTTCTCTCACACGTTTATTCTCAAAACATTTTTGTCGGGCACATTACACTTTTTTCACAAATCAGTAATCAGAAGGTATTTACAAGGCATATACTATGCCTATAATAGAAGATTTTGTTCAACAGAAATGCCGAAACAAACCGTTATCGAAATCGTAACCAAAAAACCAGCAGCATTCTAATATCATTAATGACATATTATATCATACTGTATTTGATTACCTATAATAAATGGTCTCAAACTCAGTAAAAAAATGTTATTATAATTCGCTTTTTTTACTTTCCAAAAGGGCCTCAAATTCTTGTGTGCCCAAGGGCCCCATCCTAGCTTAAGACGTCCCTGCGGGCCAGGATAGCCGGATTGTCTTGATCTCGATCCTTGCCATTACTGACGTCCATAAGCAACGTTGAGCATTCGCCATCAGGTGGGCCGAGTTCTCAAGGCAATAAAAAACAATACTTTTCTTAACTCGGGAAACTAGATAACGAACCTATTGTTAATGCTACAAAAGAAGCGCTTTTCCTTCACTCACGATCAAAGTCCATTAACCAAATTATCAATTTACAAGCAAAATATGAACAATGAACTTCGTAAATCTTAGTTCAGCAACTCAAAGAGCTAGAGCATCCCTCCCTTTTTATTATTTAACACTTAAACATTCGAAGTACAAGCATAATCGTCTTTGTGCTGACTTACGGCCGCGCTGAAAGCTTTTTACAATCTTTTCAGACCGCACTTTTAATATAAAAGCGCAACATTCGAATTATTTATTGTTTCCGTTCGTTTTTTTTTTTCGCAATTTTGTTATTGGCCACTAGAAGTTTTACGATGTAGTAGCACCGAGACGTTTTTGATTTTTGAGGCAGAGATAATTTTCGATTCGATATTTAAATTCTAGCGGGAAATATTGCTCCTTCTTTAGATAGGTAGGTACATCTGTGCTATTATCGACATAAGGTTTTTATTTGACGGTAATAATGACTGATCAAATAAATTGAACCCTGCAAATTACATGGTTCAAAAATACGAACCGAATGCGAGACCATTGCTTTTGCTGCCAACATTTTATTTAGTCAAGATCGGCAACAAGCTTGCCTTATATCAAGTAGCTAAGAGCACATAGACATCAAATATTGAAATCTACTGTCCAATGTGAAATGTGTGAATTATATCACAACGTAGTAGTTTGTTAATGAATCTCGTGGATACAAAAAGTCGTAGAAATGTTGAGATTCGCGCGATCAACAGTACGAACAAGCTGTCGTGAAGATTGGTAAACACTTCAACTACTATAAAAAAAACTAAAACATTTTATTAAGCATTCGGCGGCTTCGATCGAAAGCGAAGACATTATAAATACTACTTGTAAGTGCGGTCGTTTTTGACCAGGAAATCAGTAATAACCTAATTAAAAAAATAGTTTTAAAACTGTTATTTACTGAAAGATGCGCTCATCACTATTAGATCACAAGTACCTTAAGATAATCAATGAGTAAAAATGAACTCTTATGTCGCATTGCTCAAATTTTTCTGACAGACTGTATGTACATGCCTCAGCTCCTGATAGAACATCGCTATCCGGAACCAATTTAACGCCACGTCGCGAGGCCGTTTTCACGTAATTCTTTACAGCAAATAAGCCTAACGTGACAATCGAAATTTTATACCTTCCTCCGTGACGTCATAAAATTAAAGATGTCTGCCCTCAGCGATCATTTTGAATAAGATTATTTGTTACTATCGTTATACTAAAATTTATTAATACGCTTTTGTTAGCTGCAAACGTATGTATGTTAGTATGTAACGGAATCTTTGAACATGATTTTGATCCCCTTCAATCAAAACGTCGGATTAAGTCCAAATTTGGTATACTTTTTAAGGACCGATGACAATTCGATATTTAAAAAAAGAAACAAAACAATTGAAAAGATTGAATTTCAACAAAATTTTTAATTCAGATTTATTAAAATTTATTTTCTATTTTAGTTGGATTTTCTATAAAAGCGTATTTTGTTAGTTTTTTTAAACTATTATTTATTTTTGGTCTATGTTTTATTACTACACTTAATTTCGTTGGTATTTGGGGACGTTTACTTTGCATTTTTGTCGGAAGTTGATTGACTATGGGTGACGGCTCCTACACTGTGATAAGTTATTGAGCTGCGGTAACCACTTAACACCAAATTTATCAACCAACACGTGCAATGCAAGAAAAAATCCACAAAATTTTCCAACAAACCTAAGCTGACTGACTTTAAGAAGATCATAAAACGTTATAAAACAAAAGAAATATTTTAAGATCCTTTTAATGCATTACCTAAATCATCTTGGAGAGGGACTAAGATGGTCGGTGTACTACTATGGAACTATTATAACAAGATCAGTTTCCGCAGAAAGAATCATTTTCGGGATATAGCTTAACGAATACGTAGTGTTCTGCTTGACTGCCACAATGAATGAATAATATCGTGTAACAAAGATTGGCAAAATTTTAAAATATCATACTAATTACTCTATTATTGAGCGCATTATCCTATTTCTTCCGCATAAAGAGTCTTGCTCTTGATCTGATTCTAATGTTCGGACAGCAGTCAGACAATACTATTGACATGTCGAGTTCTTGTTTCAAAGGCCATTTTCACATTATTAAATCTATGGGTCGCCCAATACCATTTAACCAAAAGTGCAAAAACAAATTTTCATTTTGAAATTAAACGATGCTTGCGATACTTTCTGAGTCCGCACGGGTACCTACCCTACCACCACCCTGCCTATTTCTGCCCTGAAGCAGTAATGCGTTTCGGTTTGAAGGGTGGGGCAGCCGTTGTATCTATACTGAGATCTTAGAACTTATATCTCAAGGTGAACGGCGCATTTACGTTGTAGATGTCTATGGGCTCCAGTAACCACCTTAAACCAGGTGGGCTGAGAGCTCGTTCACCCGTCTAAGCAATAAATAATTAAAACTTGAAACGAGAATAGCATCACTAAATGTTTATGCACGGATATTGACTTAACTGTTATATGTTGTAGAAATTCTTTTTTACAATTCCCACTAATACTATTTATATTATAACAGATGTAGAACATAAACCGAGATAAGGTGCAACCCAACATCGTTAAGCTAACACTAGAGGTGTCCGTAAACTTAAAACTGCCGACAATCTAATTGCGCGTAACCGTTTAGCGCTAAATACATAAAATTTAACAGTTCCACTCCACGTCGCCGTACTCTAAGTCAAATAAATACTTCATTAAAAATACCTTTACGACTTTTTGAAGTCGTCGTAGCCTAAAAGATAAGACGTCCGGAGCATTCGTGTTGAAGCGATGCACCGGTGTTCGAATCCCGCAGGCGGGTACCAATTTTTCTAATGAAATACGTACTCAACAAATGTTCACGATTGACTTCCACGGTGAAGGAATAACATCGTGTAATAAAAGTGAAACCCGCAAAATTATAATTTGCGTAATTACTGGTGGTAGGACNGGTACCAATTTTTCTAATGAAATACGTACTCAACAAATGTTCACGATTGACTTCCACGGTGAAGGAATAACATCGTGTAATAAAAGTGAAACCCGCAAAATTATAATTTGCGTAATTACTGGTGGTAGGACCTGTTGTGAGTCCGCGCGGGTAGGTACCACCGCCCTGCCTATTTCTGCCGTGAAGCAGTAATGCGTTTCGGTTTGAAAGGTGGGGCAGCCGTTGTAACTATACTGAGACCTTACAACTTATATCTCAAGGTGGGTGGCGCATTTACGTTGTAGATATCTATGGGCTCCAGTAACCACTTAACACCAGGTGGACTGTGAGCTCGTCCAACCATCTAAGCAATAAAAAAAAAAGATAAAAAAAAAAACCAGTTTACTTTATTAATTGAATCCTCGAGAACGTTTTAATCAAGTCAGAGACTATCAGACACCACGGAAATAATAAAGTATACTCGTAAGCAGGTTTTGCGATGACACGGATAAGTACCAAAATTGGTATTATTTCTGCTGCGAAGCATCAAGCTCATTTGAAAGGTGAGATAGCCTTTACAATTGCAAATTTGATCTCATGTTTCAAGCTGAATATCACCTTGCGATGATAAACAAAAACTGATAAAATCATTATGTGTCCTTGCTTATTGTGCTGGTCATCAGATGGGCAGATTTGAATGGGAGGGCATTCGTTGCTACTGTGGACCGCAACTGTCTATAGGTTTCAAAATAAACAACCGTGAACTAATCTAGGCGTTTCTAAAAAATTGCAGTCAATTTATAATAGAGCAGACAGTATAAGGTGCTATTTTGGACTAATATAATTTATCCTTTGCTATTTTATAGCCTTAACTTATTAGCGCATTAAGTAGGTCCCTTTCATAAACGGCTCATGGTATATAGTACTTGAACAGTTCAGGGCATCTCGAGTTTTCCCGGAAGGAATGGGAAAGTAAGTTCCTACGATAACCGGCTCTAGTTTGTTTATGATTCCAAGACTAACTATTCCCTCGAGTAGCCTTAACTATATCTTCCAAAGCCTTTTCGTGTTAGTCGCTGCTGTTAAGCACACGAATCACAGCTAGTAAGCGGTGAGCCAAGAAAATTCTTCAATAAAATTAGGAATACTGTCATGTGTACACTGAAGGGCTGGGACAAGGTGGAAATAAAGAGACCACGCAGCCGATCACCTAGCCGCTGGTGTGACCAAATAACCACGCTGACTGGGCTGCCAATCGCAAACGCCCTACGAGAAGCTGAGGACTGGGCGAGGTCGAAACAGCTCACGAGGCAGGCCACGGTCAAGTTTCAGGGACACCACCTTCAGTAATGAAGAAAGCGACGCAGAAGAAGAGTACACTGAAGTGTAAATGAATAATTGTAATAATATCTTTGATTAGAAGATGCGACACCGCCAATCTCCAGCTACAACCTTTTGTTACTTCCACATTTTCCATCAACTCTTTTTTTTCTTCACCTTATATTTTAATTAGCCAATCCGAGGCCTAACGTGTCTAAGTTCATCGTCCCACTTGTTCACTTAGTGGCCAAAATGTTGTAGAAACATAACAATATTACATTATTGCAAAACGTATTAAAGTAAAACATTCTATTAATACGCAATTAGCTTACTTTTCCGCTCACGGTACAAGCGTCTCATAAATTAGTCTTGTTAATTTTAGTACTGGAATTTAATCCTCATATTTCGTCTGCCTGAACACGGAGTATCTTTTCAAGTCTGGAATAAATTGCATATGAGTTAAACGCCACAGTGATTTCAACTTTATGCTCGCTCGTTTTGTTTGATTTTTGTACGGCAATCTTTACGAATGTTCTATCGACGATCCGTCCTGTAAAATCTCATAGTATTTTGAATGCTAACGATGAGAAAATAAGGTCAAAAATAATTGTAGCATATAGATCTTAATGCAGAAGTTAGCCTATACTTAATGGTACTCATTACGTTCTGAACGAAATTAGATTAGGAGACGCATCCAAACTTTGAATACGTATGAAGCTTAAACTTTTATGGCTGTTCATTTAAATTAAATTATGTTCTTGCTATATGATAATGTAATACGGCTGTGAACTAAGTTTTTTATTGCCGTTTTAGGCATACTTATATTCAGTCGACCACATGGTCAGTAATCACCGTGAGCAATTTACTGACAGACATATTTTGTATGGCAATAGCCATTATCAGTCGACCATTAGTTTGTCTTATAAATAGGTTTATTACAAATAACCTATACAATGTACTTCATTTTTATCAACTCGCTTTCACGCATGTCCGTACGTACGAGTGCAATTATATAATGTAATTATTATTTTTCAGATCACAAATTCTTATGAAGCAGTTACTTGAACAAAACTCAGAATTGAACGTAAGCGGTATAAGATGCTAAGAACTAATAAAAAAAGTTTCGCACTTATGGAATGAATTTAAAAAAATCAGTTTATTGAAAAAGAATATCAATACTTACTCTAACATACAGTTGAAAGAATATTGTAAAAACCATCAAAATAAAAACAAAAACGATATTTTTTTTTATTTATTATAATTCGAAACACTTAAACAATATATTACATAAGGTAAACAAATAAACGATATATATCTAATACGCCAACTGTTCCGTAAAATATAATATTTCCTCGATCATTTTACGCCTCACTCGGTATAAACCTTATAATCGCGTCACGTCTATCAAAGGAAAATCCGAGAGCATTCATTTTATTTTATTAAAAATTATTAAACATTGTTTCATTGTTGGTTACGTTATTAACATGTAAGGCCGGAGCTTACAAACAGTATAACGTGAAATAGCCGCTTAAAGATAGGAGAGCGTCAGTTCGTCTACCCAAATCGCGATTAAATAAAAATCTCATTAAAAATCGATCGAAAGTACTTAAAACAAGGTAACTTTCAAATATGCGTAGCCTATATTAAGTGTATTGACATACATAAATGAATTAATAAGTGAAGCAAAAAGTTTGTACCCGGTTTTACGAAAATTGCGCGGACGAAGGAGTATGAAATTTCCCACACTTATAGAGAACATAGAGAAGGAGTGCCGAATGATAATATTTTTTTAAATTATGCAAAAAATAATAATTAAATGAATAAAAAATCATTACACACACTATCGCGTATTTTAAACACACACGTATTTATGCTCTTTTGTTTAATAAAGTCTGCGGTCAAGTTGAGAATAGATTAATAATGTTTGTCTTTAATATTATTTGTCTATAGACAATAGAAATGATAATGTAGCCTTGGCGAAATCTGTGACTATAGAACAAATATTATTATAAAAATGATGAATATAGAAATGTGACAATAGAACCATAATAAAACTTGTATAAGTTTATAATATATATTTAATTTTGGTCAAATTTCGACCGCTGGGCGACCACTAGTATAAATAATAGACCCTTAATTGAAAACTTCCCCTTTTTTATTTGTTAATAACGCAAAGCATTATATTATTATATATTTATTTTAGAAACAACCGTTAATATAGATGTAAAGCCTAAATAAAGCCTCTTTTGTGCTGTAGTCGTAATTTTCTCGACGACGAGTCCCGCTACAATCCCGACTTATCTTTGTTCCTTGACAACACTTTCCCTTGGGCCTGTACACGTACAATCACCGTAAAGCACTCATCGAATCCCTTATTCTCAGTGTTTAAAGCTCAATATCGTACGTTTTTATTAATACCGGTAAATTGGCCGGAACATGCCTAGATTTATAGAGGAACTACAACTTTTGAAGTCGCTCTCATTTCGTCCGTCAGTTGTTAATGTCGGGCACGTAATTGCTAAATTATATTGCACTTACAAACATGAAAGTAAATGGAAATTTCTGTTGTCTACATTACTACAGTTTAATAATATCTTTTTTATTTAGAATTCCAGGAAAGAAACTAATAAAACCAACAATAACCATAGTTAATAAATAAATAGTGTTGTAACAGTGTTATTTTCCTATTGCAACACACAAATAAACTTTCCTGTTATTACAACGAAATGAATCACGAGATACAAACATTAAGCGATAGTAAACTTTATATGGCTTGGTGGGTTTACGGTATTTTTATCTAAGCTCTCCCCACAGCTTCGATTGTCTAATCTATAAATTTAGAGGGCGAATCGCCGGGAAAGTGGTCACGGAATATCTACTAGTGCGCAGCGATAACTTTGTTTTCTAAACCGCTTCACCATGTTGCGATCTGAATATAACTTCAAATAAGGTTTTACTCGGCGCTATTGAATTTGTAATCTTATAATAGGTTCAAACCAAATTAAAATCGATTTCGATAAGGAGATTCTTGAGGTGAACGAATTTTAGAAATAAAAAAGAGATTTATGAACAAAATTATATTATACGTTTGTAATCTTTATTTAAATTCACCCAAAAATAATTTTCAATTCTTCATTGGTCACATAAACGGTATTGACAATTGTTATTTCGCTTAAAAAATGTACATTAGTTGAAAATCTAATAAAAACTATCAGAAAACATCTGAAGCTCTCTTCTCCCTATTTCTCTCTCTCTCTCTCTCTGAAATTTCGTCCGCAACCACGGAAAGCCTAAAAAATGTAATATGGTAATTACAACGAAAAACGCAAATATAAACCCGCAAAAGTAATTTTAATTATCTTTGAAACTGCATTATTTTATGTAGCTAAAATGCTGCAATTTATATGTCAAGTTGATACACACTCGTTATCGTTATATACTAATACCTATGAATAATATAGAATTTGCTTGTTGGTTTATTCTTTCACGTTACTGTGGAGAAAGAAGAGAAAGAAAACTGAAATATTATATGTTTGATGAGACTGTTTTTAAAAACCGTGAGAATGTGTCCAGAAGCCAATTCAACGAAAAACTTATAGGCTATATGCAATTTGCAAAGGACAGAGGATTCATAATCTCAATAATAAATTCTTTACATTTCTTTGTAATGCGAACTCTTTAAGCAGATTCAGATTATTTGGACATTGTAAATTAGTACCATTTCAGGGTAGTCGGTTATCGCGGTTCCTCTAATGCCCGTAATGTATGGGCACCCGCTGCAGGAGACGCATAAATTGCATACGAACCTACCTACGTGAGCATTCTAGCATATCATTGAATCGAAATTGTCAGGAAACGTAGCAACCATAACTAAGAGGATTATTCTTAGGTATTCGACATCTCAATTTACTTGGTATTGAAAGGGTTTATGTGATGCTTCGACCAAGCTAAAACTATCAGCTTCTTGTTGGACCTAAATGAGATAAGTTTCCTTAAATCGCGTTAATAGACGTAAACAGAAGGATGAATTCTACCATCCCCTTGATCCCAAATGGGTAGATACTTGACGATTGAAATATATAATTAATTATATATATTTTTTATTGGTGTTAAGTGGTTACTGGAGCCCATAGACATCTACAACGTAAATGCGCCACCCA
Organism: Bombyx mandarina; assembly: GCF_003987935.1. Next base: position 1,212,661 of record NW_021011501.1, read on the forward strand.
CCTTAAGATATAAGTTCTAAGGTCTCAGTATAGTTACAACAGCTGCCCCTTCAAACGGAAACGCATTGCTGCTTAACAGCGGAAATAGGCAAGAGCTACCCGTGCGAACTCACAAGAGGTCCTACCACCAGTAATTACGAAAATTATAATTTTGCGGGTTTGATTTTTATTACACGATGCTATTCCTTCATCGTGAGAGTCAATCGTAAGCACTTGTTAAGTACGTATTTCATTAGAAAAATTGGTACCCGCCTGCGGGATGCGAACACCGTTACATCGCTACATACGAATGCACCGGACGTCTTATCCTTTAGGCCACGACTACGACTGCTTTGCCTGTACCAACTGCTGGGGACTCACAACAGATCCTACTACACCAGTTCTCAAAATAAAAAACAAGAAGCAGGAGAATCTTAGTAAAAAAACTGGTGAAGGCACTAGAAAAGATCGGAGATCGGAACAGCTAACTCGAAGATGGCAACGCGAGTTACTTAACGTCTGAATGATAGTCAATCGAGGCATTAAGGATGTAAGTAAAATCTTTCTTAGTTTCACAGATCTCTCGAAATGTCAACGACGAATGAAAAATGATAAATTTACCACTATCTACAGACTACGATAAACAGTTCCATTCTAAGGACGTAACGAGTCTCATAAATCACAGTCTGGCATCATCCCGACTCTGAAACAAAGACATCACGTGCCAAAAGATGATAAAATAAATTTTGAACATCCCCCCATTACGAGGCTAATGGGCCGCATCTCGAAAGCTACGGAATAAAAGATCCGTCGATTAGAAACTTTATGTTTGCAATTTTAGTCAAGACCCCCCCTAAAGCCTTGTTGAGATCGTTCTCTCTACGAGCATAATCTAAAATATGTTTATTTACAAACTTTTTAGACATCAATAGGTTCATGTTTTTGAATTCCACTGAGCTCTGATTCTTTGTGAAATACGCCGTTTATAACAGTAGGTATGCAATTAATGACATCCCGGTAATTGTTTAACAAATACGCGGTTAGATACAGTTTTTGGAAGGAAGTTATCATACGTATTCACTAACAATATGTAAAGAAAGTGAACTTCCTTTAATGTTAACTTTTTCCACGGTTACGCTGTTTGAAAATCAGTGCGAATTAATGCGGAATGTCAATAAAATAGCGGTGACAGAGATGAAAATCTAAGAAATGATAAAATTCATTTTTATGTTGAATTGTGAACTTTACTATTATATAAAATAGACTTTAAATATTGTTCCTTTCTTTTTACGCAACAACCTATTGACGTCTTATTTAAAATTATTACAATCAGTACAATTAGAAGTTTTTAGATCTTGTAAATAAACGAATACGAATAATGTAAAAAAATTACAATTTCAATTACAATTACAAAATCTAAATACGCGCTTCACCTGTGGGTACAGGTAACCACTAAACACTAAGTCGGCCATAAACTAGGCGGCACATTTAATGCATTTGCAAATTTGCAATGCAAAAATCATCAATAAGTCCTGAACTAATACTAAGAATCTTGAACGAAGAGTTCGTTATTTTGCCCAATCATCGACGGAAGCATTAAACATCAAGTTTGTTGCCTAATTAGAGATGTGCACTGCGCTCAGTCAAAGCCATTCAGTGAAACCATTCATTCGTAGATCAAAGGAGCCATTCCACTTGACTTGAGATTATTGCTTGGCGTTTGAACAATACCTCAGTTAATGTAATTGACGGATATCAAGATTAAGGAAACAAGTTTCAATATTGTTGTAGCATGTTAATTTTTTATTTTAATCGCGCGGAATGTAATATAATCGCGACAGTTACCAATTAAAGAGCCGTTACCGAATTTCAGTTACTGCTTTCAATTCAGATTTAATTCACTTACCTATTCCTTGAAGCGTGACAGAGAGAAATAATTAACAGTTGACCTGCTATAGAAAAAGGCGGCGTCAATTAATCACAATGAACGCTGAAAACTTTTGTGTGAGATAAAAAAGAATAAAATTAAAACGACTGCGTTTTTCGGAAGCAGCGTACCGCTCAAATTAAAAATCGTGAAAATTGACGTCGCTCTGAAAACATATAAATCTGAAGGCTAGCGGAAAATTAAAAAGGTCCCCGGGGCCAACGCGGGCCCGTGCCGCTTCGGAACAACATCGACCAGGAATATCATCAAATAACTTATTACTTGAATCGAATGAAACTCATTTTATAAAATGGACTTATTGGGTTATCGATGGTAGGGGCTTATTCTTCGTTTAAAAATTCTAAGCAGACTAGATTATAACCTTAACTGAACGTCATGTAGGTATAATGATACCCGACTTTTGATCGAATTTTATACAAAAAAAATTATTCTTAATTATCACATTACTCTGTTAGATATTGAAAGAATTCGAATGTTATAGTATTATATGTTATAGTTTTAAGCTAATTATCAATTGCCACATTTATTATACAAAAAGGCCGATTTAAGTATCGCTCAACTGCTCGATTATGGTTTTTGATTAGGAAACAAAACGACCACTTCCATTTCATTATTATTACTTAATTACATTTGATTTTCTTTACGTTCTACCACATCGAGTATGATTGTTTCTGTTAATGATGCAGTAATGCGTTTGCAGTGTTGCCATTACTGCGTGGAGTGGTTTCCTGAATGGCTCATTAGCTTCCCGGGCATGCTTACTCGTACATGTAATTTATCTCGATATTGTTATTTGGCTGTAAGCTTTTTATAACACAAAAGCTGTAAGGCTTTTTTTAGTACGCAAAAATCTCAGGTTGTGTAGATAGTTTTCGTATTTTTCATATCTTTAATATACATTTTCGCCGATTTATTGTCTAAAAGGTAAATTAAGTATTTAAGATTAACTAATTAAAAAAATATTAAAATAAATACATAACAGTTCTGAAATACATATAGGCGTATAGATAGATAAATATCTACTAGAATAGGGGAGTTAGAATTCCAGAATAAGTTTAAGCGTGTTCTAAATTTAATATCATTGAATATTTATTGAAAGCTACTCAAATATCCGATCGAGTCGTCAAATAAATGCCAAGTTTCTATCAAATACAAAATGAAATATCTCTATAATTCGCGAAAGGCCTGTCATTGATCAATTGGCTGATCCCCGGTCGCAATCCGGGAGGAAGGATTATTAGATTTCGCGCAACACTTTAAATTTTGCCGGATATCCCTCGTTGATTCTCGTCTGTCTCTCTCGTGACGCTAATCTTATTTATTTAAAATATTACATATACAATATTTGAGGTTAAGTACTGATTTTGTATATTGGTATCTATAAATTAGTGAATCTCGAAAACTACTCCCGACACACTTAAAAGGACTTATTCATTTAGTAACAGATTTGCAAACCGATGGTTTATAGATGCTGAATGACAGACACAGCTTTTTACACAATATTACGTTCCACAAATACCGGTCTCGTATTGGGATTTGCTTATGCAATATGGCTGCCGAATACATTCACATACAGAGACAGATAATAATTCGTCCAAAATAAATAAATAAAAAACGTACTAACTACGAGCCGGTATCGAACCCGAACTGAGACGTGAGTAGTCTGGATTATATCAACATTACTAACCATTAGACAATCCAGATGGAGACCGACGAGGAAATTCCATCTATAGTCTTATAAACTTTTTTATTGCCTTTGTAGGCAGACGGGCATACGGCCCGCCTGATGGTCTGTTGTTACTGTCGCCCATGGACTTCAGCAATGCCAGGGGCAGAGCCAAGCTGCTGCCTACCATTAAGAAATCTCCACAAGCCTCGTTTAAAGAAGGACATGTCATAGGTCTTTGGGAAACACCGTGGAGGGGAGCTCATTCCAAAGCCGGTTGGTACGTGGTAAAAAAGATCTCTGGAAACGTACTGCGGATGAACGCAGTGGCTCCAGGTAGTATGGATAAACTCTACTCCAGTGTGTCGCGGTGCGATAGTAAAAACAGGATGATGGGATCATCTTAAACAATTCCTCAGAGCGGGAAGTGCGAGAATTGCTTAGATGGGTGGACGAGCTCACAGCCCACCTGGTGTTAAGTAGTTACTGGAGCCCATAGACATCTACAACGTAAATGCGCCACCCAAAAAATCTCAGTATACTCGTAGTTACAACCTACCCTTCAGACCGAAACGCATTACTGCTTCACGGCAGAAATAGGCCGAGTGGTGGTACCTACCCGCGCGGACTCACAAGAGTTCCTACCACCAGTAAAAACGTTGTAACTACGTTGACCGATTGTTACTACTAAGAGATTCATGAACACTGAAAGAGTACGAAAATTTCTTATTACCAACACAATACGTCAACGTAAGCCATAAACGAAGAAATATCAACCTTAAGTCTATAATTTCATGTTTTTCCTTCATTACGCGTTACCCGAGACAGGAGAGTAATCTTCAGTGGCACAGAATGTCTCGGGAATGAAATTATGTCTCCTTATGAATATTGTACTAGATGTTGCCGTTATTTTGCGTTGTTTCCAACCGTTTTTTCCTTAATATCGCTTTTGAACGTCTCTGGAAACGCGCTTGGATTCATTGCCATAAGTATTAAAACGATTTCACATTGTGGTACGTAATTATGGTCTTACATTAAGCTAGGTTTTGTACTAGAGCAGATGAGACCTGCCCAGTTACCGCAGCCGATAAAAACAGCGGATCAGTATCAAAAGATATGGTAGTAAAATCTGCGTAATTACTAGTGTTAGGGCGCGTTAGAGAGCCTGCCATTCGAATTGTCATGTCTACTAACTCCAGCTACGGGTTAGTACCAGGTGGATTATAAGCACCAATCGCTATATCGATCTAGTGAATTAAAAAAGAGGTCGATATCAATTGTCCTACAAAAGAGGTTTTCTTAATAATTAAACCGAAACACATACGGATATATCCTACTTAAAATATTATTAAAATTTATTTAAATAATATTTCGAATCCCGAACGTTTAACATTCAGTTATGACAAGTCTTAAACGTAATTACAACCTTTTCCTACCAATTCGCTGGTAGCCTAAGAGATAATTCCAACTTCGCCCGGACGGGTGGATGAGCTCAACCTGAGAAAATTTGCTAACACTAGCCCTAGCAAAAGCAGTACTTCGCTGAATCTACCACCGGATCGGAATTGCGACCCACCGAGAAGATCCGACGAGAAACTCAGTGGACTGATTCTATGGGTTAGTTAATCGTAATCGGCGAGTTCGACGGGGACGGTGACCGGTTATTGAGAGGCCTAAAAGCATCGAGAGGGAATCCGGGGGATCCAACAAGACATGCGGATAAGATGCCTGACCATGAAAACCTAAAGTATTCATAACGTCGTTAATATTGTAAAGACAATACCAAAATTCTGTGGACTACATCTTACGTACAAAAGAGAAGCATTCATAAAAAAAACCTAACAAACCTAGTCCTTCAAATAACATCAATAACGGTGAAAGACCAATAATGAAGGTAGCGCATTCGTTAATGCGTACAACGTTTTCAGAGGGCCCGATTCAGTAGTTTTTTATCGTAGAGCCGAGATAAATGTCCGGTTAGCGGGGGTCCAACGTTGATTTATACTGTGCGTCCGTCAGCCAAGGAATTACAGAGGCCTCGATGTAAATCACGTGGCCGCCCTGGATCAATACAGGCTAATGCTTTCTCAATAAATAAAACTGCTCTATTCTTATTAACTACTAGCCGTAGGTACTCGCCCGCTTCGCTGGACATTTAAAATTAACATTATTATTTATTGTCATTATTATTAGGGACTCCAACACTCATATAAATATTAGCCTATTTATTAAGTAAATGTATTTTCTACATGGATACCAAGTTTCGAGTCAATCGGATGCATGGCTCAGTAGTTATAACGGAACATCCGCAAAAACCACTGTAGATTTATATATTAGTATAGACGAGTATGTCGCGTTATAAAAAGAATTGTACTTTTTTTTTAATCACTAATGATAATTTATCTTCGACCATTTATAAAAGAGCACACTAAAGTAATACCTATACATTATTCATAAATACATACGAAATATCTGACTAGCGACCTTCATTTTCAAATTAGCCTGCTCGTAAAACACTAGTACTCTTGTAAATACACGACACATTAATATGCATTAGTAACCAGTAATGGAAGTTATTGTACATTAATAACACAAGCCAAATTCAATCGAATTAAAACATAACAAAATGTATATGCGACAAATAGTAAAACCTAATTTAGGTCAAGACCACACTGTAAACACACCCATAAACGTTGTAAATAGCGTTCCACGAAATACCACGCTTAGTAAATTACATCAGAGCCTAATTAAAAATTTCCCGGTAAACCGGAGCACCTTAATAATTAGAACGAGAGCTTAAAAGATTAAAACAATAAGTGAGTACATAAAAAACAACAAGTGAAAAGGTACATCGTTATAATAACAGTGATGTTTATTACTGGGGATGTTGAAAGTTTTTATATGAAAAAGTTGACGATCTCAAAACACGTGCAGATGGATTAAAAAGGGTGAGTCCTATAGCGGCTCTAGGCTGTGACCCTTGTTTGTGTCAAATTATACAGATTAATCCCGAATAAATATAATTAAAGTTGTGACATTTCATTCTGTTTAATTCATTTTTTTTTTTTTTTAAGCGTGACCTAGCGCTTGGCAAGCTTTACGAGAACCACATAAATAAACCGCTCATCTAACAGTAAAGGAGAGAACAAAGCAGGATACTGATACTAACCCGTACTGGTCCACAAGACGTACTTGTACAGGAATTGGGAGAAAAAGAGTGTATTAAGTAAAAATATAAGGTGAGGAAACTACTCTTACTAACATAATATTATGTTAAATCAAGTACCTTGTAACAGGAGGCACATATTGTTTCATATAATAAATAATTGCCGTCTATTGTTACAATTATACCTATCTGATGTTTTTTAATGTTGTGTTTTGGTGATGAAAGTATACTTTATGAATCTTCCAGGGAGTTCTGACTAATAGTTGAAATGTACCTATGCATAATTACAGACTTTTTTCTTTTTTTTCGTGTAACATCAAATTAGACCCTGAACTTATAAGAAATATACACCTTAAATATACAGTTAAGGTCCCACAAAACGTAATAATTTCGCCGAAACAAAACCAATCCATAAAAGCCGTTCGCACATGACAAGTTTTTCAAGCAAAAAGTTTAATTTAGCCCTTGAGTTATAACCAACAGCGGGTGTTGGGAGTTATTGGGCGAACACTGCAATATGGCTGACGAAAAATTACAAGTGGGAAATCTCGAGCGCCCTGCGTGCGGTGCGACCTTTATAGGGGACTACTATGTGAAAGAAAATCGAAATTAAATTCTATTTTTACATATTATTATGTAAGTAAGCCTGACAGCCATGATATAATTATCCATTATGCCGACATAAAATCGAAGATATTACGGTACCTTTTGAAATGGAATGAAAAGGAATGTTTGAATATGGAATTTGTATTTAATCATCGTCCATGTTTCATCCACGTACAATATCAATAGGATAGGATTAGATAATAATATTACTAATCATAATAGAGACAAATTTACAACTGTTGCAACACTTGCAGCACTACTGTTATATGTTACCTTTCGCCTATTTTTATTTTCCATTTACCTATTTTTAAATTAGAAATCTTAAAAGGTACATTTTATACGTATAAACATTTTTCGGTAGTAGACCCCAGCGTCTCTCCCACCGCGGCCATCATCTCTCCTAATATAAAAAGCGTCGGCAAGAATATTTTTATTCTTTACGGAGCCTGCCGAACGACGGTTGTAAAAATTTCGTTTTTAACACATTTTGAATAAAATTAGGGGCTTTTAAACATTTTAGCTGTATACAATCATGCCATTATGTTTTTTTTTTAAATAGGTAATTGGGCATGCAAGGGCATCATGTGCCTTGTGGAATATTTATAAATTAATTTTTACGGGAGCCCTCATTTTAAAACTCTTAATATTATCTACGACGCGTGCGTCAAAACAAGTTACACCAATTGTGTTGAATCTTTACATGGATTAGGATACAGCAAATACCCGGTGGGCCAAGATCTTGTCTCTCCCCATCAATGGCAATAAAATACATTTACTTTTATAGATATATTAATATAAATCACGACCACACTACATGTGTACACAAAGTAAAATGGAGGTTAGAAGAAATATTTTGGTCACATTCTTTTTTTTTTAAACCCTACCTTTTTTTTTTTAACGCTGGGGAATCCATTTACGGATACCCGGTCGAGAGGGGTAATAGACCGGGTTATGTCGGACTTCGGCGCCTCCAGAGAAGAAGAGGGAGAAGAGGAAGACCAAAGTCCTCCTCTTCTTCCAATTCCTACCGGGATTAAACTAAATAATTAAATTAAATTAAATTAATTAAACCCTACCTACGCTGGTAAACTAAGAGGTTATGCCACCGTAACTAGTCGAGTAGGTGAGCTCACGGGGCTAGCGATCTAAACTCACTTCCGGGGCACAATACGTTTTTAAAGCCTCTCCTTTTTTAATATTATTCTAGCACTAAATTTAAAATATATTTTCCAGAAATCAATTATAAAAAAAAAAACCAGCATTTTTTTTGTTTTGCGGACCATTTGGCGCCCTTTGTAAGTAGTGCCCGGGGTATGATGCCCCCCCTTGCCGCCCCCTCGATACGCTACTGAACCCGAGGATCAGTCACGGCCACTGCTAGGTCGCTTCTTAGAAACTTACATAATGGTTAAAGGTAAAACAATGAAGGGTTGTCAGAACGCATTACCTTTACAATATAACTGCTGTTACCCACCTTAAAACACCTTAAAATATAAGGTCGAACACTCAATTAAATTGAAGATTTAAGTATGTACTCTACCTATGGTTTCGTAGCTTGTTCACAACTAGAATTTCAGATGCTATACAACAAATATTCTTACTGGTGGACTTAAGAGGTCCTACTCTTGTGAGTCCGCGCGGGTAGGTACCACCACCTTGCCTATTTCTGCCCTGAAGCAGTAATGCGTTTCGGTTTGGAAATTGGGACAGCCGTTGTAACTATACTCGAGGCCTTAGAACTTATATCTCAAGATGGGTGGCGCATTTACGTCTATGAGCTCCAATAACCACTTAACACCAGGCGGGCTGTGAGCTCGTCCACACGTCAAGCAATAAAAAAAAACATAAGTTTCAATACTAAGAAATAAAAGGAAGTAGTTAGGTACTTCAATTATCGAAGTTCATGTCTTGATATAACGATCGGTTGTTTGGTTAAATATAAGTATGTAGTCTAAAAAACGTGTTCTGAATTCAGGATTTTTATTCTTTCGCTTCGCTGGCGTGATTCTGTGAAGTACGACTACCTGCAGCGGTCAACATCCGGACCGGCCGGACGTCATTTCAGAAACGGAAAATCGCCAATCTCCTCTCCCCTGGGACTTTTTATTTTACACGTCCGTGCTACTGACATATGGCGCTAGATTAAACCCAGGCATTTCTTTCGTACTGGTAACAAAATGGTATCTAGTACTTCGATGTATTATATGTAAATGAAAAAGTTTGTGAGGGAGGATGAATATTTGTTACCCTTTCCCGCTGAAACTACTGGACGGATTTTGATGAAACTTTGCAATGTAATGGCTTTTATAACACAATAGCTTAAAGGCCAGTAGTTATAAGAATTATTATAATATTATATGTTATAATATATATGTTATAAGAAATTGGAATTTCATTATTTATCATCCAATCGCAAACTTTTTTCATGTATTATTTCGACCATAGATAATGAACACCGAGCCCTATCTTTCACTAGTGTTTTTAAAATAATAGAAAATAATAAGCAAAAGGATTCCGATTACACATAATATATACGTATATGAAACGTATATGAAATATTATTTACATTTTGAAAATAACTCTCCATAATCTTCTGATACCAATGTTTTATCATCTAAATACGTTGAACTATTTGTGTTTGTTTTATTAATTGTTTACATACATTCTTTTCATACTTTTCAAAACAAAATTTTGTTGATTTAACGAATATAGACTACCAACAAAACAAAAAAAACTAACACAAAAACCCGATTCGCGACATTACTCAAGCTAAACCGAATATTTTCCATTTAAAATCCGACGCTTGCATCGCAGTCGGCAATATGCATGATTTATCACCGTGATATATTTATTAGTCCAATAAAATTTGTCCTTAGCTGGCTGGTTCCCACTTTCTTCATATTTCATTTGAGCTGCTTCACCTGGCACAAGAGTGTAAATTGCATAATATTGTACGCGAGCGTAATATATGGGACATTATAGCCCAGTACTTCGCTCGAATATTAAGTTCGTAACGTGCATACGCTTATTCAACGCTGTTATTTTTCCTTACCAACTTACATTGAGAGATGAGCAGGCCACTGATGTTGTCAATATTCGTACTGTTGATGATCTCTTTTCTTAAAGTCGGTATCCAAATTATTAACTATTTTAATGTTCTATAATTTATGCAATAAAGTACCTAATCGTGCGTAGATTTTATTTCCACCTTGAGAATTGAAATCGAAGTCTCAATTGTTTTTGACGTGACAACGTCTTATAATTCGATGGAGCCGGCTGCACGCACGAAAAAACATGACTCATGCGGCGTTACCTCGCTCTGAGGCGTTCCATTTAAGGCTTGAAGTGCAAGCGAGAGCGCGCAACGAGCGACAAAGAGGCACAATCGGCCTCCGCGTTCCGCAGCGTTCGACATCTGTCTCTCTCACTTGAGTGAGCGATGCATCCGCGTGGACAGCTGCTATACAATAATACATTTACATGTTTTCGTCAAGTATGAAGTTCAGTGAAAAGTGAATGTGGTGTCAATTGTTTATAGCAACGATAATTGCGATAATTGAAAAATGAAACCAGTCCATTAGTATTTTCTTATGACTTTGTCACGTTCAACTATCGTCAGTAAACCGACTTTACAGACAATCGATTTTTGTTTTAATTGCTTGACAGTATATTATTATATCGGCCGCTCGACCCTTCAAATGGTATGGGCGACTGCTTCGCGACAGAAATACGCCAGACGATGTCACGTCCGTGCGAAACTGGAATAGCCCCATCGAAACCAGCGAAAAGGTAGGGAAAAAGTAAAATAAAAATCAATGCCTCTTTTTTTTAGATGTTCAAATCTAATTTCCATCCATATAAATTCATGACTTCTAGTATCATGTATTTCTTGTATCTATTATATTATGATGTACTGTCAATCAGTCTCAATAATTTGTTTCAAATCTATTTTGTTATTTTATTTTTATTGTTTAGTTTAAGTTGCAATTACATTGCTTAACTAACTTACTAACAGCTAGCTACCTCTGTATGTAGCCCGTAATCTACTCTGTAGGTAACCTACACTCTACCTTTATAGGTAGCGTGTGCTCGACCACTATAGGGAGTCATTACTCTAGGTCTGTAGGTAGACAAAATACCACCACATATACCACGACAAAGTACCAAATCTTAAAATATGCAAAACATTAAATTTTTACATGTTTTTGTATTATTATACATAATGTGGTTGCATTGGAAAAATACTGATAATTCCAAAAATGTTAAATAATTATGGAGAAAATATTACTACTCATTCACTTAAATGTCATTGAATTATTAAATTATTTTCAAACTTTAGAGATTTTATATTTAAAAAGTCCATTTTTTCTACCAAAAATTTACTTCTTAGTCTTACTACTACTACTTTTACTCAATAGCTCCAGACATAAATTGCGACTGTTAACCATTGTACTATGACACATTTTCCTATAAAAACTACCAACAAACTATTAAACTAACTTTTAATAACAAGTCTATCTTTAATTCAGAACTATTTACACTTCATCAATTAGTTTAAATCTCTGATGTTGGGGCTCTGGTATAACATTGTAATATTTTTTATAGATGGTCTGGTCATAGCGCCCTTTGTACATCCTCTGGACCCAAGTGTGATCCCAGTTTGGATCAAACTTTTCACATGTGACAACTACTTTTCCAGCCTCCATTGCAAACAAAGTACCATTAACACCAAAACCAACCTGAAAGAAACATAATTTAAGCAAGTCAAACAAAAAAAAATGATTAACACAATTTTTACAGTAATTAAAATATTTAAAAAAAAGAAGAATGTACAGTAAATACAGGTCAAGCTAATAAAATAGCATTAAAAATAAAATTCATTTTTAAAGGCAGTTTTGGAAAATTTTTAACCCAAGCTGTGTATCTTTGTAATATTAAAAGAGAGACAAAATTGGGTTTTTTTTTATTTGTGTCTGCATATAAAGTAAATTTACAAGATAGATTTGCGACTTTTACTTGCAGGTACTTTTCATAAGGGTGGTAAAACTCATAATAACGTAAAATACATTTTTATTGCTTATTACTGTTCCTAGAAAGCTCAAAAAATGAAAATTTTTAATCCACATCAAATTGAAGTTTAAAGCATGTCATTAAAAAGCTTCATCAGTTAATAATTACTGGCAAACCAACTTACATTCAATCCTGGATGAAAACGAGTGGTTCTTTGCGTAGCTAACATATGTCCCGCTTGAACAAAATGCCCATCTTGTACTTTCCACCCTCTGTGCTTCGGTTTTACTTTACAATTAGTATTCTGCGTACTACCTCCGGTTTTTTTACTGGCATTCCGGACAAATTCTACGAGAATAATGTATGTTTCAGTTTCGTTCTAAACATAACCTAAAACGTTGGGCCTATCTGATACACACCTTTTAGAAAAACACCTCTTTCTGATGTTTTGAGTAAAATGTTAAATGACATTGTTAATCGGTACGTGTTTACTATTATGTAATTATTTATGTATTTATGGTTTATTGAATTTTTTAATCAAATTTATTGGATTAAGGTTTTTGACATTGACATCTTTTATTTGTTTGGTTCGTCCATTGAATATGAATAGGCAAAGGAAATATAGTCCATTCTCATAATAATATTATAATGGTCTGTCTGTTGTGTAAAAATGTATTTGGAACCACTGGCATCTACCCTAGAACTGTCAAATGTCTTTAGAAACACACTCGGACAGTTGTGAAACAAATTCTACCTCTTCTAGCTGAGCACGTGCTCGCCCAATCACCCTGGCAAAATCAACTTTACTAAACCAAACTTAGAAATAGTTTAGCTAACGAAGCTGTCAATGGAACCTTACTGGCAAAGAAAATGTAAGAGCCACTGCAAGCTGCACCGATTTTAAACCAATTAAGATGATCAAACTGATGAATACGGAAAATTTATAAAAAAAAAAGTGACTTACTATAATATAATCTCGTCTCGGAGTACTTCGTGGTGGTACAAATTACAGACGTAATGCATTCTTTATAAGAGCTGCTAACAGTTTCAATGCTCTAGCTGACTTCCCTGAACTGGACATTTTCAATACTTCTACTAAGAGTATTAGGAGAACATTAGCCAGTCGATGGTTGAATGCAAATATTTAATTAATTATTTTCTATATACTACGTTTTTCTGTTTTTTTATTTTCTCAAACTGTTTTATTTTTGTTTTTGTTTTACGTTTTACTTTAATTATTTAATTCTAGGCGATGCGACGCCCCAATCGTTTTTAGTTATTTAAATGCGGAGACATTTAAATGGTGTTTAGTTGTAAGGTTAGAGTTTATATAGTTTAAGTTCACTGTTTGTCTTCCTAATAAAATAAAATAAAATATTTACGTACGTACTATATTCATGGTATTTTTTATTATGAATTTTCTAATAAAAGTGAATAAAACGATGAATAATATCTATGTACGAATAATACTTTTTTTAGCTGTGGTACGATTGCAGCATCTTTTCACCTGGCAGCACTGCATCCAAAGTGTATTTTGAACATGGATATTGCTTTTGGTTAATTTCAGAAATTATATAGAACAGAGAAGGCTATATGGGCTTAGATCCCTTTGACTTTCCTAATAAGGAAAAATTGTACAAAAAAAAAATGCTTTTGGTTATTTACTTATCACTTATTTACACATAATTACACTTATTGTTACTTTTATTATGTTTACAGCGCTTAGTACATAATACAAATTGTCTTTGTGAATGAATTTTTAACAACGAAAAGTGAGTGAAATTAAAAAACAAACAAAAAATGGCTTCCGATACATTAAATATAGCACGACGAAAATTAAATGAAGTACTCGGTGAAAAGTCAACAAAGTATTTCAATCAAATGAAATTGTGGTTTCGTATGAAGCTGACTAAGGAAGAATTCGACGGAGAAGCAAGGAAACTATTAAGTAACGACCAAGTACATTTCCATAACGAGTTTTTGTTAGCATTGTTGAACAAAGTTGAAGGCTTAGCAGAAACTTCGATTACAATAGCCCAAGAGAAAGCTAATTCACACAACAGAAACAGTCGGAGACATAAGAGAAGCTCTAGAACCTCTGAGAAGAGTAACTTTGAACCAGTTGATATCCTTGAGTATCTGCCGCCTAATTCACCACCTGGAGCTGGCAGTGACGGTGTCAAATATGCAACACAAGTAATTATTGCTTTTTCCTACCTGTTTATTCTGGTTTAGTGCCTTTTTGTCATACTTCTACTTCAACCAAATTTCATTATCTTATTACTGTATGAAATAATAAAATATTCAACAACTGGTATTGATCAAAACTATTTAAACTGCTTTACTTTTCAAATAAAGGGTTAGGAAGCTACTATTTTGTAAAATTAAAGTGCTATTTTTAATCAATAATATCTTAATGCTGGTAAATAAGTTTTTTAAATGATTCCAGGAAATATTTCTACCTGATCATGCTCTAGTTGTGGGCAGATTCATGTTGGCCGCCTGGGAACTTGGCTTAGAAGGAGCGGATGACGATGCTGCTGACATTGTAGTGGTAGCTGTACAGAATTTCCTCAAAAATGTAATAAGTGCTGTTTTAGCACAAAGGAAAGGCTACAAAACTCACGGGAAGTACTTCATGTATGATATTGGTGGTGACATGCCGAATATGTGGCTGAGAAACTCAGCCAAACTATACGATCCTCAGAGTTGGGGAAGGGTAAATGTAGATGATGGAGTGGATTCCCTCGGTCCCAGATGTCCTCCTACAATTGATGAAATGGAACATTCAGCTGTTTTTGAAATTGCCTGCAGGTAAAAACTTTATATTATAGTTTTAAATTATCGAGTGGTATTGTTAATATCCAAAACAAATCAATACCATACCATTTCCAAAAATTATATCACATGTATAAACAAAAAAAAAACAAAGTACAGTAGAATCCGGATATAACGACCTTCAAGGGACCGGCGAAACTATGTCGTACTAACCGGATGACGTACAAAACGGAAGATTTATTTCTTAAGTACATATGTTTATCCAACTCATGGAGCATGTAAAAATTTGCATGTCTAACTGTATAGCGAAAAATTGCTTTCTCTTGTAGCAGAGGTACATTCACGGGTATTCCCCAGTCGCGCTAAAGCTCGAACCACTGGAACAATGCCTTATCCACCGACTTATGAGTATAAGTCCTTACACGTTTGTATTTTAAAACATTGGCATTAAACAGCGGCTCGATCTTATCTTTATTCTCCTTTATTGTTGATATTGTAGAATGAGATACGCCAAACTCTTTTGCGAGGGTTGCATTTGATTCACCGGCTTCTAATCTGGGTGAAGTTGGGGCGCCGAGGTATTGGTAGTTTATGTAAACAAAACATTGTGCGTCGTTTTAACCGGACTTATCATCATAATATTCATAATTAAGGGTCGCTATAAGCAGTTGGTCGCTTAAAACGGAGTCGCACTAAACGGTTATATTTTCTCAGTACCTAGCTATGAAACCTAACTTGAGTAATCATGATCGTCGTTAAAAGCGGTTAGTCGTTATAGGCGAAGTCGTTGTATGTGAATTCTACTGTATAAATGATTTTAAATAAAAATAGGAAAATTACAGTGTGTGGGACTCAGGTAGGTGGAGACATCTGTGTGCTTAGTCTAAGTTTTTTAATGTTCTCGATAGCGCAAAACTTAAATTTGGATGAAGTTGGAATGTTTGGAAAGAGCACACAAATTTGAATTAAAAATTACCGAGAATGTTAAAAAACTCTCACTAAGCACACTGCTCAGTATATCCCACTGGAAGTTTTCAGGACTATTTAAAATTTAATGTTTTACACTATTGCAGTACTGCAGATTTGTTGAACTACAATTATTATCTAGAAATTTAGATTGATTTTATTATTTTATATTAAATTAGAATGTAATTAGCACAAATTTTAAATATCAATGAATAACAAGTTAGCAGTCTACACCTATGAAAACTAAATTATTTGAACGCCAGAAATAATAATAAGCAAATAAACATTTTTCTTCTTTAATGTAGAGAACATTTATCGTTCTAGTTTCTAAAAGTTTTCTTTTACGTTTACTGATAAAAAAATTCTAATTGAGTTCAATTCTCCTTTTTTCAGTGCCCCAAATCCAGAACCAAATGAGGACAGACTAACAATAGATGAATTCTACAATACCTTATTGACACACAGAAATATAATTGCATGTCATTCAATCTACGCAATCAATATGGAGAGGTTATCGGTCATGTTAAATCATCCTAGTTATTAGCAAAAATATATGTAGTAACTTGATGAATGTTGCATAATACTTAAGTTTAATAACACATTTTGATTAGCTTGACACAGAATGGTCGAAGACAAAAAAAATATTTTTTTTGTCCTACCGATAGCCTTGAGAGGCTATTTCAGCTTCACCCTAACGTGTAGGTGAGCTCACGGGGCTCAAACCGAGAGTGTTGCTAACACTGGCCATAGCAAGAGCAGTGCTTCGCAGAATCTACCACCCAATCGGAACGTTGTTGGATCGGGAGGATCCGTAATGACGTGTTTAGGGCGACTTCGACTGTTTACCATTCGGTCTACAGGATCGGGTATGTAATTCCCGGCGGCCACGACAATAGGATTTTCATGTCGTGCCGCCTTTTCGAAGTGGCGCAATGACTGTATACAGCCTTCTCACTGGTGCATGTGTATTATTAATATTGTCTCTCTAGTGTACACTCTTCTAGTTGTAAAGAATATCGAAAAAACAACCCATTCAAATGTAAAGCGGAAGAGACTTCATAAAGATGTGGAGACTTATATTTGACTTTAATCGCACCACTTGTAAGGTCCATTTTACTTAACAAACTTAAATTATATATTTTTTCATTACTCTTATTTGGCAGATAGTGCTAAATGCTGTTGGATGGTTACCCGAGACCATTAAAACATTAATAGCGCTACCAAGATTGAGAAAACAGGTTTCAATTATGCTGTATCTGTGCATGTACCAGTTATATCTGTAATTTTAAGAACGTCACCACGTAGACTATGATTACATCTCATATATAATGGTAATAAAATCTTGTATTATTATAGCATCTAGTTGTCTTTATTATCAGCCTGAACAGTAAATGTTGCTAAATTCACAACATGCAACTTCATGTAATTCGGTTAGTTCTTTTGTCGTCTATTTTATGTACATATGAGAACGGTCAATTCGTTCCTTGTCGTCTGATTCGTGTACGTCTTTTGTCGTGGAAGTCAAAAAAGTACTGCCCATAGATTATACACTTAATATATTATGTACTGCCTGCCGCTTGTTACATCCGCCCTCGTTCCATTTTTCTCTTTATTTTTGAATTCTTGTCAAGTGTCTGTCTTAGTCTGTGTCTAGTCGTTGTAAGTCTTATGTCCTGTCAAAGAGGTTGCACGCCACGACATGTATGTTTTCCATTTCTTTATTAAAACGGTAATGTTGTTACCGTTTTAATAAACAGTATTAAATATTTATTTAAGAACAAGAAAATCCAAACAACAAAGCAAACAAAAGTACAATTTTATGAACAAATAATATATTTATGGTATTTTATTGCGAAATAATGTAATGTCAACTGTATTAGCTTACTACAAATTAATAAAATTTAATTAAAGCTGTCCTCAAATAAAGTGCCAAGGCTCAAAATGTTGTGGGGGTTTTTTGATTGCTTAGTAAAAGAATAATCAATAAGTACCATTTTTATTTATTTCAATACTGTATAATTTATTTAAAGTACATGCAAAACATTGTTCAATCTAATTAATAATATCGCATTTTAATAACTTCTATTGGATTTAAATTCAGATTAACACTTATGAACGATCTTAACAGTAAACTATAACTAAAATTGTTTTACTCTTCCACACACCTGCATCAGAATCTATCGCCAACTTTTTCTTTATGGTTGCAAAAGTCTAAGAGGTCGTGAAGCGTCACGAACTATATTAGGTTTTCGTGACAATACGATAATGACTAGTTTTTACTTTTTGTTTTTTTTTTGTTTTTATTTAGTTATGTGTACTCTTTGATAATCCTTATAGTAGGTGTGGGAGAATTCATATTCCGCCTTGATCTTTTTTTATTGCATTATCTCGATGCACGGCTACATATTCGAGAAACTACTACGTTGACTGTGAAGAACTTGCTTCAGACGGAGGTACGACTCTGACTTCGGGAACATCAACATCGCCTCTCCTCGTCGAGTGGCCCTGTAGGGGTTCCAACTCGTGGGCCGGCTCAGGCGTCGGTCTAGGCGTGCTGCCCAAAAACTCGCGTCTCTTCCAGGCGAGGAATCCGATTAATGCGATTATCACTATGCACACTATCGTGATACCAGCTGCGGCTGCGAACGACATGGTGTAAATTCCTGTGTAAGCGAACAAACAAATAATATTATACTCACTTTACTAAAAATCCGTAAACACGAAAGTGCTTGTGATGAATAGTCTGATATTAGTTACATTCTTGATCTGAATAAACTCGTCCTGGAAACACTACGAGATAAGTTCAAATATGCTGAGACTTTAAAAATGACTGACTCCGATCTGAAATCGAACCTGGGTTCCGTGGGAGCATAGTCACGCACTGATCACGCAGGAGCCAGTCACCGTCGACGTCCTAGACACGTCCTTACGGATTCATCAGATCCAATAACCTTTGCAGCAGACTCCTTTAGCTCTAACACTAAGAGTAGGGATTCCGGTAACCATACTCTTCGAACTCGACAAAGAGGTCGACGTAACCTAAACATCAGCCCGCTGAGTTTCTCGCCGGATCTTCTCAGCGGGTCGCGATTCCGATCTGGTAGTAGATTCATTCACGAAGCAGCTGCCCTTGAGTTGTTAGGTCTCCTTCGGAGGCGCTCGGGCAGCTGTTAGCAAATCCCATCCCTTCTGGCTGAACCTTTGTTCGCCCACCGGTTCTGGCCACTGGAGAGGCCTCCGGGCCACCAGTTATATCTCAAACATAAATAAATAATAGTTATTATAAATTTACTTTCTATTTTTTAGTTGGATTTTCTATAAAAGCGTATTTTGTTAGTTTTTTTAAACTATTATTTATTTTTCATTTTGTAGTTGAATTTCAATTTTGTCAATTTTTTGTTTTCAATTAATTTTTTTTAATATTGAATTGTCATCAGTCCTTAATAAGTATATCAAATTTCAAGTTAATCCGACGTTTTGAAGGGGGTCAAAATCATGTTCAAAGATTCCGTTACATACTAACATACATACGTCTGAAACTAATAAAAGCGTATTAAAAAGGGTAACGCGGCCAATTAGCATTACTACTTGAAGATAAAAATCATTAAGATTATTTTTTACCTTTTACTTTTACATTTATAGTATCAGTGTGTTCGTTTCCATCGTCGAGTCCTGCACCGCACGTCCACGTGCCGTAATCGTCGTATTTCACATTGTTTATAGTTACGGCACAGTCTCCGCGATCCAAACTCATGTTCGTTGGAAAGTAGAATCTACCTAAGATGGCGCTGAAAGAATTGCAGTTTTTAATTTTTAAGTTCGGTATTTAGAGAAATTAATTAATGTTACTCTGTGCGCTGTGGTGGGTAGGCATGATCACGGCCCTCCTGATATTAAGTAGGTACCCGAGTCCACACTGAGACACACTAGCCTATGGGCTAAATTATAACCATTACTGAGACCTTAGAACTCATATCTCAAGGTAGGTGTAGGTGGTGGAATTTACGTTGTAGATGTCTATGGGCTCCGGTAACCACTTAACACCAGGTGGGCTGTAAGCTCTTCCATTCAACTAAGCAATAAAAAAAAAGGATAATTTGTAACAAAAAGAAATATCCAACAAAAATACAAAATATGTTATTATCAAAGCTAATGATGATCATTCGAACAAAATGATCGAGGACCTAGGAAATTTTTAACAGCATAGTTAAAAAAAATACGCCAATATTTTCGCAAAAACGCTAGTTGTTTTTTTGAGCTATTGAGGCTTCAAGTAGAAGGATCTAGAACAGACTGCCCAAGACCGTTGTAAATGGAAGGATTTCATTCGAGCCCTACACCCCAGCAGAGGGTAATAGGAAAGAATGATGATGAGGGTTCAAGTTGCTTTAATGATTACTGAAGTTCAGTAGGTGGAACTTTAATAACAAAAAGAACAGAGTCGTTACTCACTTATCGGGCGTCACATCTTCGGCTATGTTGAATGGTCTCCCCTTGGGAGGTTCGAAGCGACAGTAGCTAAGCGGCGTCAGTCGTTTTGTAGTTAGACAAACCAACGAGACAGATTTCGCGTGAAGAACCGTAACGTTTTTCCATAAAGCGGTCACTTCGTTGACGACCCTTAATTCGATTGTTTTTATTATTTCGACGCCGGTTTCGTGACCGCCGCTGTGACAGCGCCATTCTCCGTCGTCTTCTGGTGTCACTGTGATGTTTTTGAAGCAGTGACCGGCGCTTAGCGTTGTTCCTGAAAATCTTTTATTTCATTTAGACTTATTTTAAACTAGCTGACCCGGCAAACGTTGTTTTGCCATATATGTATAAGATTTCTAGGGAATTTATAGTGTAGAAAAAAAAAACTAACTTATTGTAAGTGTGTAAGGATGTGATAAATGCTTCGATCAACAATAGTAAATTGTTGATCGAAGGATAAATGAGTGAAAGAGGCATGTAGCGCTGTGAACGATGAGGGAATATAAAAATAACAAAACTTCATTCAACCACATAATGCCTCATTATAACAAAAAAAAATGTAAAAAAAATTAAAAATAAATGTTAGGAGTGGACAACCCTTATCACTTAGGGGTATGAAAAATAGTTAGTAGCCGATTCTCAGACCTACTGAACATACGTCATATAAATTATCACAAAAATCGTTCAAACCGTTTCAGAGGAGTATGGTAATTAACATTGTGACACGAGAATTTTATAGGTATATAAGATAACGCGCATGGGAAAATATTGAGTAGTGAAATAATAAGGTTTACATAATTAAGGTCATTTTAAGGTGGACAGATCAGCTCAAAAACCACTTGGTTTAATGGTTAGCAGTAATCATATAATTTATAACATGACATGCCATTCAACCAACTTTAGCATTGAAATTGAAGTCTTAATTTAGGTGGAACAGTGAAATCTCATTAATCGAGATTAAAACACTAATCTAATCTAATAGCGGTAGGCAGCGGCTTCGCTCTGCCCCTGGAATTACTGAAGTCCATGGGCGACGGTAACCACTCACCATCAGGTGGGCCGTATCCTCGTCTGCCTACAAGAGCAATAACAAAAAAAATAATCTAATCAATGTTTCATCGCACTGTCTACTCTTAAGTCCCCTCCACGATATTTCCTAACCGCCATCACATATCCTTCCAACAAGTTTGAAACTCAGTGGTGGGTAGCAGCTTTGCTGTGTCACTAGTTTTGCTCATGTTCATTATCTAACCCTCAGGTGGGCCGTATGTTCGACCAATATACATGCAAAAATAACAACATTATTTATTAAAATAATATATGATGTCCTTTTTTTATTGCTTAGATGGGCGGACGAGCTCACAAGCCACCAGGTGTGTTTAATGGTTACTGGTGCCCATGGACATCTACAACGTAAATGCCGCCCACCCACCTTGAGATATGAGTTCTAAGGCCTCACTTTATATTGATGCTTCCATTTTATTTTTGAATCGTGCATTACATGCGTTATAAATAATATTTGTAATCACAAAATGACAAATTTAAATTAATATGCAATATTTTGCTGGATTTGTTTTGTAGATAATATTGGTCTACTACATACGAGTATCGTTTCCCAGATGGGTGCACGAATCCACAATACGCCATCGGCACATCCGTCTTGCATTCTATGTTAACATTTTCATTTTCAGTCGCAAATATTGTCTCGACACCGTCGGTTTCCAAGTCTATAAAATGTCTGTAGCCTGCAGAAATTCAACATCATATACCTCTTTGTTTATTTAAAAAAGAACTAATTAGAATTAATCAATCGATACATACCTTGAATTGACGCTGGAAAATTAAATAATATATAGAAACTCAGCAGCACTATACAAATCGACTTACTCATTTTCAAACAGAAATTAACGAGTGAACCAGCCCGTTACTAAAATTTGACTAACTACCCTCTTACTATTCATCTCATTGATAAATAAGTCAAAGGGTCGTTTTTTTGTTTGTTTGAACTATCGATATCAATAATTTTAGAATTCTTACAAAACTTATTTGTGTTTTACTAAGCACCTTTTATCATTAACAACTTCTAATTTATTACTTTTTGTTATCTTTAATACACAATTCTATTTCGTGTCATGTGTTCAGTCGCACTTATGTACATATTTACATTATTATTGTAATGACTGGTAATGTGTGAAGGTTATGGTATAATGTAGCTATAACAATTGTAATTACCTACTTATATCGGTACACGAGCTCTGGGGCTTATCGATTATAAAACCTTAAGGCATGAAATCGTTGTTTATTCTACCCTATAATTGCAGCAGTCGTCGTGGCCTAAAGGATAAGACATCCAGTGCATTCGTGTTGAGCGATACACTGGTGTTCGAATCCCGCACGCGGGTACCTACCAATTTTTCTAATGAAATACGTACTTAACAAATGTTCACGATTGACTTCCACGGTGAAGAAATAACATCGTGTAATAGAAATCAAACCCGCAAAATTATAATTTGCGTAATTAGGTACTGGTGGTAGGACCTCTTGTGAGTCCGCACGGGTAGGTACCACCACCCTGCCTATATCTATCGTTAAGCAGTAATGCGTTTCGGTTTGAAGGGTGGGGTAGCCGTTGTAACTATACTGAGAACTTAGAACTTATATCTCAAGGTGGGTGGCGCATTTACGTTGTAGATGTCTGTGGGCTCCAGTAAACCACTTAACACCATGTGGGTTGTGAGCTCGTCCAAACAAATAAGCAATAAAAAATAATATTGCTATTCTAGCAGACCAAAGTATTGTTTCGAAATAGGCAGGTTGTTAAAATCAGCGGGAAATAGTAAGTAGGTTAGTATCCAATTGAGAGAGGCGAAATCGCATACCCAAAATCCCATAATATCTTTAAACAAAACAATATTCGGTTTCAGCACAAGCGGTCGCGTTTTGAAACAAATTTCCTAGTTCTGTCAACCGGAAACACTCATGAATTAAATGCAAAAAATTTTTTAGCGTTCATATTGAATTTTAGCACATCTAAACTAAAGTGTAGTTTCTGAATAATTGAGTGATTTGATACGGTAAGTCTATGAACTCGCTAATTGAACACGTTATTTCTAATAGCCTACACCTCTCGGTTAAGCAGATAAGCGTGTAGCTCAGAAAAATGTTGGATATTTATAATTTGAACAGTACTTTTTAAAATGAACGCAAGTAAAATTTTCTGGTCGGAAATTACTGGTCTGGCACTACCAGCCTCTCTTCCGCAAAGCAGTCGTGCTTTCCTATTTAGAAAACGGGATAGCCGCTCAGTTTTTCTCGCCGGATCTTCTCAGTGGGTCGCGATTCCGATCCGATGGTAGATTTTACGAAGCACCGCTCTTGTAGTGTTAGCAAATTCTCTCAGGTTGAGCCCGTGAGCTCACCTACCTGTACGGGCGTTGCTAGAATAGCCTCGTAAGCTACCGGCGAATAGGTAAGGAAAGGAAAAAAATGGGATAACCATTGTGGCGGGTAGCCATCATACAACGCAAGATAATTGACAGATGCCTGAATCTCGCTTACGACATTTTCAAGATAAAGCGCATATATACAAGTTCCGAACAACAACATTCGGACCGTGGGTCTACCGAGCAAAATATCACCCGCTCGGTGGAAGATCTTCCCTCCGTCGTTAAGCCACAACCATTATGCATACAGTTCACACATAGCAATGTCTCTGATACCGACTTAAAACACCGAGAGCGCAAGCTCGTTCGCTTGAATGAAAGAAGCGTTCGTGATCTAAGTCATATACATATGTGGGAATGGTAAATAGTTTCTACTACAATGGAAGGTTTTCCGTGTCCACCTTGAAAAGGTATTTGAACCTGAATTCTGAATTCTTTTTTAGGTCGCTTCATAATCAAAAATTATAGTAAAAATAATATAGTAAGTAGTAGTAAACATCAGTATAATCAACAAAACAATTTGAGTTTATTTTTGTTATTTGAAAGGTATTTCAAAACCTCTGATTGATGGACGAACTCATGGCCTAGCTGATTCTAAATCGTTACTGGACGCCTAGACGTCAACTACGTAAATACCTTCACACATCTAGACATATATTTTTATAATTTTGCGGATTTGATTTTTATTACACGAAGTTATTCCTTCACCGTGGAAGTCAATCGTGAACATTTGTCAAATAAGTATTCCATTAGAAAAATTGGTACCCGCCTGCAGGAATCGAACACCGGTGCATCGCTAGATACGAATGCACCGGACGTGTTATCCTTTAGGCCACGAGGACTTAACGTGTAACCGATTTCATATAAATAGATTTAAAACTGATTCCTTTGCAGCTATAATAAAAAAAACATATGTAGTATCAAAACATGGGTAACATCACTACATAGTATAAAACAAAATCGCCTTCTCTGTCCCTATGTATGCTTAAATCTTTAAAACTACGCGACTGATTTTGATGCGGTTTTTTTAATAGATAGAGTGATTGAAGAGGAAGGTTTATATGTATAATAACATCCATTAAATAGTGGAGAAATACTGTTATTTTTGAGGTTTCTAATGTGATGTCGTAAATAATAAAATTTCATGTTTCCGAAGCGAGGGCGGGTCGCCAGTAAATAATAAAATAGTCAATATTTCGTAAAACGTTTTAATCGCACATTCATTCAACAACATAATTAAAATTATTTACAACGCTATGCCACAATTTATTTCCTTCTGTTCCTATTCTTTTTCGTTCTGTCTATCTTCTTGTCGGTGGAGAGTTCTTGCTGAAGTTTCTTCAACATCTGCGGCGTTATGAGTCCCTGAGTGAAGGAACCATCATGTTTATACGAAGAATTTTATGGCCAGAGAATTTCATGTGAAGTTTATGAAATCAGAAAAAAACGGGTCAACGACCTCACGATGTCAATATGACGATCCGTTCCGCTCTGAATAGTTTAGCGCTACCCACAGTTCTTATCTTAAATATTGGTAATGAGAAATGTAAATGGATTTAGTTCATTTTCTTATTTACTTTGAATTTTAAATTTACTTTAACAAACGAAAGAGGTCAACGGATAAGAAAAAAAAACCACAGCGGGAAAATATGAACGAATCAACAAGACAGCAGTGAGTTTTTTTTTTTCGTTTATCTTAATTGCATCAGGTAATTAAAAAATGAAAAGTATTTTATTGGATTTACAGACAGACGTGTATACGTGGTAATCACTAGCACTGCTACTTTTATTTGTCATCGAAATGATACGATTTCGTATACAGTCTTTTTAATAAACTGGTGGTAGGACCTCTGGAGACTCCGCGCGGGTAGGCTATTTCTGCCGTGAAGCAGTAATGCGTTTCGGTTTGAAGGGTGGGGCAGCCGTTGTAACTATACTTGACACCTTAGAACTTATATCTCAAGGTGGGTGGCGGCATTTACGTTGTAGATGTCTCTGGGCTCCAGTAACCACTTAACACCAAGTGGGCTGTGAGCTCGTCCATCCAACAAAGCAATAAAAAAATTTCTTTTGGAAACTAAGTTTTACGGAGAAAATCGATGAACTTTTCCTCCCCAAAAAACCATATAAATCGCTTATATCGCATATAATTCGCTTAACAACAAACACCACTTATTGTTTTGGATAGTTAACTTTTATTTACCCTGGCAACTAGTAATTCCGACAATTTTCCCTTCTCCTCGCCCATTGATTGTCCGGCCAGCATCTTATTGACCCTCTTGCTGCCGTGGCCGATCGCAAAGCCGCTGTCCTCATCGCGGATCATCTGTTCAGAATTTCTTAGTAACCTGTAACAAATATTGTCATTTGCGATTGTTAAAGTGAAACTTTTATTATATCGACTCAAACTTTTTCGTCTGTGTGTTGCATGTCGCGTGACGGTCGACCGCGGAGTAGGGATAAAGTAAAAGGCGCTCGTCAGAGCAGCCAAGGCCAATATGGCGGCGCCTATAGTTCGCAGCCGCTGACCGTGTAGTGTATAGACTATTACTCATTTGTGCCAGTGCCGAACGCTATTTTCTTTTTGTTTTTGTCAGTGTTAAATGTCTATAATGTGAAAAAAAAATTTCACTTTTACTGTGGTTTCATAAAACCACACAATCTTTTTTTTTTGGACACTTTACTTACGTAGCTTGACCTCTATGTACGTAACAGTATCTTTAAACGTAACTTTCACCAACTTTAAGATATCCGATTAAGTTTAAAAGTTGGACACGTAACTTAAAATACTGTAGTGGTAGCTACCACACAACACAAGATACATAGGCGGCACTGAAAATTTCTGGAATTAACGAAGTGACACAACATTACTATTTAAAAATGTATTTATTGCTTTTCGAAGTATTCTCCGCGAAATTTGACACATTTTTCCATACGATGGAACCAATCATTGAAGCAACCATTCCATTCGGAAGTTGGGGTCTCCAAAATGGCCGTTTTGTAGGCGTCCACAGCTTCTTCAGGTGATGAAAATCTCTGTCCACGCAATTTATTCTTTATTTTAGGGAAAGTATAGAAATCATTAGGGCTTAGGTCGGGGCTGTACGGCGGATGGTCTAATAATTCTATGTTTTCTTGCTCTAAAAACTCTTTTGTTCTGTGCGCGGTGTGAGAACTCGCATTGTCGTGATGGAGGATGATGCGGCGGTTGCAGTTCTCTTTACGGAGTTCAGAAACGACCTGTGGCAAACAAATGCTAGCATACCATTCTGCATTAACCGTTCTTTGTCCCTCAAGAGGAATAGTCGTAACATGGCCGGTTTTGGAGACAAACGTGGCCACCATTTTTTTTGCAACACTCCGTGAACGAACAATTTTTGTTGGCTTTAACTCATTTTCGAACACCCAAACTCGTGACTGGTTTTTTGTTTCGGGTTCGTACGCGTATATCCAGGATTCGTCACCTGATACAATGTTGTATACAGCATTTGAGGATCCTGCGTGGAATCTTTCGAGAGTTCTGACGCACCAAGTAACGCGAGCCGCTTTTTGCTCTTCACAGAGCGAATGCGGTATCCATCGGGAAAACAACTTTTTTACACCTAATTGTTCATGCAAGATTATTTGTATTTGACTCATGCCAATGTCTAAAGTTGCCTGAATTTCGCGGTATGTCACATGTCGATCTTCCTCAATCAGCTTACGCACAGCATCAACGTTTTCTTGGGTGACTGCAGTTTTTGGACGACCTTGACGGGGATCATCACTGAGCTTGACACGTCCACGTTGAAACTCAGCAAACCAGCGATAAATTGTGGTTTTGGATGGGGCTTCATCACCAAATGCAGAAATCATCCGGTCAACACACTGTTTTTGTGTTAAACCACTTCGAAAGTCATAATAAATCATCGCTCTTGAATTTTCTCGAGTCAATTCCATTTTCTCAACGACTAAACAAGTTTGACAAAACCTCGTGACAAGACCGAGAATCTTTTTTTAAATAAATAAATGGTATTCGATTTTTAAAACCAAGGAGTTTTCAATTAAAAAGATTTTAATATGACAGGAACAGTGGAAATATTCCATTCTCGATACTTTTAGTGCAGCCCACGTATTTGACAGATGCCTGAATCTCGCTTACGACAATATTAAGATAACGAAGTCTGCCGAGAATTTTCATCCACTCGGTGGAAGAAGAAGTCATTGACACAGAAATGTGGTTAGGTACTCTAATTATTAGTTCTGTTTTCTATTAAAACGTATATATGCTTTTTAGTTATTGAACTACACGCATCCTTATAATTATTCATAACGACTGTGTTATCCATTAAATATCTTTTTAATACTTTATCAAAAAACTTATTTTACTTAATTATAACTTCTTTTTATCTTGTGTGTTGAAAGCTTTTTTCTCAGAAAATATTAATAAGTACCAATATCTACAATGGCCAAACCTATGGCCAAACATGTACCCATACATACATCTTCAAGGAATAATAAAATTTCAGCAGTAAGTTTTCATAGCTCACCTAGTTATTTGGAAAATTCCTTGTTGAATGATAGCGTCTAATTCAGTCTCCATGTCACGAACTAATTTCACGTCCGGAAACATGTCCGGAAATCGATAGCTGTCAACAAAAGCGTAATGACAATTATGAGCACTATTACAATGTGTTATGACTAATCTAAGTTGGAAGCTTCACCAAATAGTTTATTCAATATTGTCCTTCTATTTGCTATAGATGGGTCGAGTATACGTGGTTGAACCGCCTTGGAACATGAGTAATTTCTTCGCGGCAGAAATGGACGGGCTCGTGGTACCCAGACGGGCGGGATACGATACGCTTTATCAATGCACTAGTGCGACTTTCTTAAAAAACTTATGACAGATGGCGCGCGTGTAGTTTTAGCAAATAGGTTTTGTTCTCGCATTTAGTGACAGTGACATGTCGTCTTTTCGCATTAAAAGTATAAAATTTCCAACCAGTATTTTTCTCGTAAATACTGTCAAAAGAGCGTAGTTTAGTTTTAGTTTTCTTTTTTAATGTATACTTATATTTTGACTACTATTAACAAAATTAATACATAATTTTTACTTCCTTTAAAAGACAGATAATGTAACTGGTAAAAACTAAAAAAATAAATGTTGCAAAGATGATTAATATTAAAAATATCATATGTTAAACCTTTAAAACACTCTCCTGTAAAATTAGTAAGTTTTGAGATTACACAGTTTTAATGCGAGAAGACGATATGTTCTAGGGTCTCGAGTATCGTTACGACAGCTGCCCCTCCTTTCAAACCGAAACGAATTACTGCTTCACGACAGAAATAGACCGGGTGGTGGTACCTACCCGTGCGGACTCACAAGAGGTCCTACCACCAGTAATTACACAAATTATAATTTTGCGGGTTGGATTTTGATTACACAATGTTATTCCTTCACCGTGGAAATCAATCGCGAACATTCGCGTAAGTATTTCAT
Organism: Bombyx mandarina; assembly: GCF_003987935.1. The sequence continues at coordinate 1,242,181 of NW_021011501.1, forward strand.
TAAAAAAATAGGTACCAGCCTGGGCTTCGAACACCGGTGCATCGCTCAACGCGAATGCACCGAATGTCTTATCCTTTAGGCCACGTCGACTTCAAACATGTGTAAGATCGTAGCAGAGTTTCAGAATATAAAATTACCTTAACCACAAGTAAAGCTCTAGGACGTCAAAGACAGATTCCAAGTGCACGAGGTCGAGTATTGTCCTAGGAGAGGGCAGCGGCCACTCCACCGTGCCGCTCAGCCAGTTCCGGGTGATGGGCTCGTTGCGACTGTACTGCCTCACCATCTGGAACGACGCGGCGGTTGTAACGAGTAGCACCGGCCACAACGTGCGGCTGGCCGCGTGCCACAGACTATACTATACATTCACTCATTCATTATATCAATCAATTGCATGCCAATTGCAGATATCCGGACACTAAGCCAGGCCGGCCGCGCGACGCGTGCCACAGAATACACTATACATTCACTCGTTCATTATAACAACCAATTGCATGCCAATGGCAAAGATATCCGGACAAAACGCCCAGTCGGCCGCGTGACGCGTGCCACAGACTACACTATACATTCACTCATGTCAATTGCAAAGACATCCACGTTTCGGCATATAGAGTTAAAATTTATAGTATTAAAATTGAGTTGTAATTTGTTCTATTGATAGAAACAGATGTATGTATTGGTAACACTTTTAAATATCAATTAGATTTATTTATTTATTACAAATTTGATTGCTATAATGAATTCTAGCACCAACTAGCGACCCGCCCTCGCTTCGCTTCGGAAACATTAAATTTTATTATTGATAGTTGAGTCCCGCGATGTTACCCGCGGTTGTTGTCGTACCGCGGGCGAAGCTAGTCTAAAAAAGGTAGCCTAAGTTACTCCTTATATCATCAGCTACCTATCAGTGAAAGTCCCGTTAAAATCGGTCAAGCCGTTCCAGAGATTAGCCAGAACAAACAGACAGACAAAAATTGTAAAAAATTTTATTTTGGTGTATGTACCGTATATATTCATATGCATGTAGTAAAAAGAGGCTATTTCAATATTACAAACAGACACTACAATTTTATTTATATTTATAGACTAGCTGTACCCGTTCGCTTCGCTGGGCATTTAAAATTAACATCATTATTTCTCACCCCCACAAACGTTCTCATTAACGCCCCCGCAACTGGTGTAGGGAGTCCAACACACATAAATGGCTATCCACTTGGTATGAGGTCTCGCGTTGTATTAGGTCCCGCGTTGTATGAGGTCTCGCGTTGTATGAGGTCCCGGGTTGTATGAGGTCTCGCGTTGTATGAGGTCTCGTGTTGTATGAGGTCTCGCGTTGTATGAGGTCTCACGTTGTATGAGGTCTCGCGTTGTATGAAGTCTCGCGTTGTATTAGGTCACGCGTTGTATGAAGTCTCGCGTTGTATGAGGTCTGGCGTTGTATGAGGTCTCGCGTTGTATGAGGTGTCGCGTTGTGTGGGGTCTCGCGGTCAATTTTATTATTGTTTTAATATTCAATTATTCTGGACCAATTATAATTGCATAAGTTGATAAAAAAATGCTTTGCAATATCTTTACCGCGGCACAGCTTTTCCCCGAGTGCGACACGTGTTTTTATCTTATATATATTTAAATAAAAATGAATCGCAGTTCGTTAGTCTCGCTTTAGCTTTTACTTTAGCTTTAGCTTTAGTTTGAACTCGAGAACGGCTGGACCGATTTGGCTAATTTTGGTCTTGAATTATTTGTGGAAGTCCAGAGAAGGTTTAAAAGATAGATAAATATGAAAATGCTCGGAATGAAATAAAAAATAACAATTTAGTTTTTCCTTTGACGTGTCCCCCGTCGGACGGATTATTTTTGTTTGTTTTAAGTTTATTTTATAGAAAAGTTTAGGTCTTTTATTTATGGATTGAGGCACTACGAAGTCTGCCGGGTCAGCTAGTTTTTTGATATATATTGAACTTGAACATACTCACTTTCAGGAAGGTGGCACAAACGAACGGTAGCTTGTTATTGATGGGCGCGCAACAGAACACGTAGCGCGCCCGCAGCGGCAACGGAACGTGCTGTATCATCTCCGCTAAGAACTTGAACCCCTCCGTGTTGCACATGAAGTAGAGCGAATCGTCGACCGTGCACAAGTGAACGAATATGTCCTGAAACATTAAGATGTATCGGTGATCGTGTCGGGCATTGTCAATCGCATATTTATGTGAAAACTGAACGAATTCAAATCCTGTTCTAGAATGATTATTTAAGTTAAGGTTAAGCCGCTGAACGTATTATAACTTTTCGGGATCCTCCAAAAAGTCCACTGAAAAAATCTCCGTAAATGACCACCATTTTACTGAGATTATATTTCATCTCATATCCTCTCATCTCATTTCATTTAATTTCACTCCATATCATCATTTTTCATAAAAATTAGAATATAAATTAAAATAAGACATGACTTAAAGATCTTATTTACCAGGTCATAAAATCCCTTAAAAAAGTCTATGACTGAATAGAATCATAATAGTGTACAAATTTATAATTTCAATTCTCAATTATCGTCAAATTACAACTACCGGGGGACCACTAGTTATAGTTAAAAAAACGTGGTATGCGCGTTTAATTACGTTTAATGTAACTTTAATATTGATAGAAACAAGCATTCACCATCAGACTGCTGAGAGTGGCGTGGGGCAGATGGTAGGCGTACAGCTCCATCTGCTCGGAGGTGGGGTGCAGGCCGGCCTGCGTGACCGGCTCGGGCGGCTGGGACAGCAGCATCTTCAGCGTCGCGAGGTCTTCGGGCCGGTAGGAGGTCACGTGGCCGGTCTCCCACGCGCTGCCATAGCGACCGGCCCGACCTTCAGAACAACAACACTTGAACTCCAATAGCGTATATATTTACTTTTTTTTTTATTGCTTAGTTGGGTGGACGAGCTCACAGCCCACCTGTTGTTAGGTGATTACTGGAGCCCATAGACTCTACAACGTAAATGCGCCACCCACCTTAAGATATAAGTTCTAAGATCTCAGTATAGTTACAACGGCTGCCCTACCCTTCAAACCGAAACACATTACTGCTCCACGGCAGAAATAGAGAGGGTGGTGGTACCTACCCGCGCGGAATCACAAGAGGTCTTACCACCAGTAAAATTTATTTATTTATATACGGCCCTAAACACGTCATTACGGATCCTCCCGATCTATTAACGGTGCTTTTAGGTACCACAAGCACTGGTCCCCGTACTTGTCGAACCCGTCGCTTGCGACGAAGGACTCGACGAGTAAATTAACCCATAGACACAGCCCACGGAGTTTCTCGCCGAATCTTCTCAGTGGGTCGCGTTTCCGATCCGGTGGTAGATTCTGCGAAGCACTGCTCTTGCTAGGGCCAGTGTTAACAGCAGTCCGGTTTTGAAGTCGTCGTGGCCTAAAGGATAAGACGTCCGGTGCATTCATATCGAGCGATGCACCGGTGTTCGAATCTCAGGCGGGTACCAATTTTTCTAATGAAATACGTACTTAGCAAATGTCCACTATTGACTTCCACGGTGAAGGAATAACATCGTGCAATAAAAATCAAACCCGCAAAATTATAATTTGCGTAATTACTGGTGGTAGGACCTCTTGTGAGTCCGCGCGAGTAGGTATTGCCTATTTCTGCCGTGAAGCAGTAATGCGTTTCGGTTTGAAGGGTGGGGCAGCCGTTGTGACTATACTGAGACCTTAGAACTATGTCTCAAGGAGTGTGGCGCATTTACGTTGTAGATGTCTATGGGCTCCCTTAACCACTTAACACCAGGTGGGCTGTGAGCTCGTTCACACATGTAAGCAATAAAGAGCTCACCTACACGTCAAGAAGCTGAAATAGCCTCTCAAGGCTGTCAGCATAGGTAGGAGAAAAAAAATAATATATATATACGTGATTCTGTATTCCTGTTTGTACAGTACAGCATATACATGTTCGAAACGAGGAACTTCATTGAATACGACAAAATTATAAAATGAATTTTAGAAAATCACATCAACCGCATTGAAATTGTTATTGTTATATTTCATAACAGTTTTAGAGTTTAATGCGAAATGACAAAAATAATTGCGTTAAGCCGAAAATTAAAAAAAGCTGATTCCAATTCTTGGCAATACTGCTCACCTGCAATCTGCAACGCTTGTGATATACTGATAACGTCCATCTCTTTCTCACCGTCTTCATTAATTACCGGTTTGATTAATGAGTAAAAGATTATCCGCCGGATGCTCCTGTAAAATAAAGATGTTTACACAATACTATGCATATACATATGTATATTTAAAGAAAATGTTTGTTATTCAAAATCTACACATTCTTCTTTTGTTTCTTTCATTTCTTTCACGAATACGATTGCAAAATGATATGTAATGATGATGATTATATATTCGTCGCTACATTTAAAACGGGCGCGTGTGAGAGAGAGAGAGATACCACGGTGTTCCTACACAATAGCTACTATGATATATGATACTGTATATTTAGCCCACTGAGTTTTTTTTTATTGACCTTGTAGACAGACGAGCATACGGCCCACCTGATGATGAGTGGTTACAGTCGCCCATGGACTTCAGCAATGCCAGGGGCAGAGCCAAGCCGCTGTCTACCGTTAAATACTCCCCACAAGCCTCGTTTGAAGAAGGATATGTCATAGCGCTCGGGAAACACTGTGGATCTCATTCCAAATCCGGATGGTACGTGGCAAAAAAGATCTCTGGAAACGCACTGTGGATGAACCCAGTGGCTCCAGGTAGTATGGATGAACTCTACTGCGGTGGCGGCCGGTTCTAGCCGGATCTTCTCAGTGGGTCGCGATTGCGATTCGGTGGGAGATTCTGCGAATCACTGCTCTTGCTAGGGCTAGTGTTAGCAAATTCTCTTAGGTTGAGCCCGTGAGCTCACCTACCCATCCGAGTGTAGCTGGAAAAGCCTCTTAAGCTACCAACGAATAGGTAGGAAAAAAAATAATGCTGTTTACTGCATTCAAATAGTGATTTAAGAAGACCAATGTGTTTCATTAAGCCTTTTTATTGTTTGAAACTTGAAAATCTTATAAAAAAAAAACAGTAAATAAATTCCGACTTCAAATTCCAATAACAAATGTTTTAAATTTGCATAGCTTTATTCACTTCGCAGTTAACGCTCCTATTTATGTACGTTTACATACAAATTTATGCAAATACTTACAAATTTATACATGTACTAACAAAGGACAATGCCCATTTTCTATGGGCGTTTGGGCCCCTAAAAAAAGTTGTCCTGTCATGATGGTTTTAACTTAATTTGATAGACAAAGAAATATCGTTTCATATTCAGAAAACGATTTTTATATTCTCACCCAGGTTTAAGAGAAATCTGTTTTTTTCTGCAGCTAAAATTAAGTTGTTAATTGTTTTCTTCGAAATCAATAATCGCTCTCATAATTATTTACAGTATTAAATAAGTTAATTGTGGTTAATGTTGCTAGAAATAAGCCCTTACGTACATTTTATTATTATTATATCCTCATAATAATAATAAAATGAAATGAAAATCCGGAAGCCGGCAACGATATTGTTGTTGTTGTTTTTAAATTCACCAATAAGCAGGCAAAGAGCGTAGCCTATACAGCCTAGTCTGTCGAAGTTATATATTTTTTATGTCAATAAAAAGCCGGTGTATCTCTTTTTATTGCTTTTTGGGAGTTTTGACGTCAACTCGACGAATACCACATTGACTGAGTATGAGTTTACGCAGACCTTTTATACACAATATTACAAATACAAATAATACAAATTACACAATAAACTATTAAAAAAACATTAAAATTAAAATGCAAGTGACGCTTCACTCAGGTTGCAGCCAAAACTCTCTGATCATATATAATAAGAATAGAGTAATGCTAGGCCATCGATATTTTTACTAATGGAATCATTATTATCTAAAAATATTAAATAATTCATGGTTTTAAGTAATAATTATTATTACAATATATAAATATTGAATTGAACAAAAATAAACTAAGAAGCCTGTGAATTACAAGCATTAGCTATTTTTTTTAATTTGTTGTTCAAGTCACAAACAACTCTTTCGTTTGACAGCATATAGGTTTGCTATAAGGCTGTATGGGCTAAGCCCTTTGCCTATTGGCGAATTTAAAAACTGTGGCATGGATAGTTTTGGTATGTTATCAAATAAGTAATTTATTTTTTTGGAAAACAATGCCAGGTTGAAAGAAATGTTGATACATAAACTAAAGAACGTGAAAAAATAAGGCATAGTTTTTCAAGTACAAATAGTTTTGACATAAAATTGGCCCACTTTTGGGCATTGTCCTTTACAAAAATACTTACAAATTTATACCGAGTCCAATGGCGTCTGTCGCAACCATAACTTTACACGAACTCTCCGGGTCATTGAACTTGTTGGCCTGAGCTAATTTAGTACCTGGTGGTAAACTGCCATAGATAACTGCTACCTCATGTCCTCTGAAATATATCTTTCAATCAAGTCTTTTTTACTTTATGCAACCTTCATTAAATTCTATGTTTTCACACAAACACAGACACACATAAATATGGAAGTGCTTCTAAACAGATCACAATTTCATTTCAGTCTACACAGAATGGTACAAAAGAAATTACAAGTGGCTTTCATTCCTATTTGTGTATCTGAAATCATAATAATATGGAAAAAAAACATTTACTATAAAAGCCACATATGTTGAACAAATCATAAATTATTTCAATTTAAAAAATTGACTTGCTTGTAGTGTGGCAATATCTGTTGCTTAAACTAAATATAGTAGGATTATTTTGTCCGTGCAGTTTGGGTCATAAAAAATCGGAGCGGTGCAGCGAGTATTTCGCTCTCTCTTCCACTCACGAGTCTTATGGACGGGCATAGTGATGCGCATTATTGTTGTCGATAAGCGTTAACGATAGTGTATTTGATTTTGTCATTTTGTGGGTTAGTGATAAAAATGAAAGAAAAATATCACAAAATCACTAATCGAACACTTACACCACACATCGCCGCAGCAAGTTAACGAATACGGCAGAAATTAACACTGTGTAACTTTTCGGGATCTATTCTTATTTGAATGAAAAATTTTAACTCATTGTTGATAACAACACGTGCACATATTATTTTGAATAAATTCTTCCGTTTTATATCTATACCACCTTTCGTATACCGCCCCGCCGCCGTATACCTGACTTCGATGACTCATTTGTTTTTATCGATAATGGCATTGCGCCCGCGCAACATGGTCACCGCCCTAGCCGGGCTATGTTTTATGACCCAAACTGCACGGACAAAATAATTCTACTATAGTTAGGGAATAGTTCAAACTATAGAATTAGCAAAGACTGTCACTAGTAAAACAGCTCATATTGCGCTTTTACTTTTACTACTTTAAATAATCTTCAGAAAAAAGGTCCCTAACCTAGATTCTTTTAAATTACAGAAATATGCCATGCCAAATATATAATTATTTAAACTTTAGAACAATTTCCAACATTTAAGTTAAATTCCTTTTTTTTATTGGAAAAAAATTAATGATTGCATTGCATCTTACAAATGGGAATACATCAGATACTCTTACCACAATAACATTGATAGCTGCATCAGAAACATTTCATCAATATGTAACATCAAATTCAACAACAATAGAACTAGCCCAGCAATTTTGCTGAACAATATTTTATTAACACTTGAAATAACAAAAAAGTTGTCTAGAAATATTGACATTTTTAGTATCATAATACTAACTAATACTAACAATATCATAAGTAATGGCAGGGCTATGAATAGATTAGAATGAAAATGTGGTCCATGTCGAAATACTAATATTCATTTAATTATATGTATGTATCATGTATTCAACACACATTCTCACTATGGTCATGATTATGGCAACATTCCTTGAACATGTTGAAGAAAACTTAAATTTCTATTCTGTAATCTAAAATTATATTTTATCTAATGGGATACCTGCCTCAATATAGGACTGACCTCTGTTCAATGGCTCGACTTACACTGTAAATGTCGTTTTTATTGAAACACACAATACAGTCTCCGGGCTGAACATTGTCTAATGATCCTAAAGCGGTATCTTCGACTTTTAGCTGTGTTAATCTTTTGTACGAACGAACCTGAAAATCAAAACCTTTAATATTAGACTACCTTAAAAATAACAATACCCTATTTTCCTAAGAATATATCTTTTGACATTTTTACCTCCATTTCTTCACCGGTTGTGTTACAAATTTCTTCAATGAGATTTATTGCACCTGCCTCCCCACATAAATGTATTTCATCTGCTTGTAAACCTACAAAAGGTGAAATATTTTTACAAACCATTTTTCACTTTACATGAAAAAAAGCTTTACTGGTGGTAGGAAATCTTGTGAGTCCGCACAGGTAGGTAACACCCTGCCTATTTTTCCCGTGAAGCAGTAATGCGTTTCGGTTCGAAGGGTGGAGCAGCCATTGTACTATACTGAAACCTTAGAGCTCGTATCTCAAGGTGGGTGGCGGCAATTACGTTGTAGATGTCTATGGGCTCCGGTGAATACTTAACACCAGGTGGGCTGTGAGCTCGTCCACCGATCTATGCAATAAAAAAAATAAAAAAGCTGCAATCTCTTATTAACAAAATACTTTACCTAATATAGCTCGAGTCCATGCCCACCCTCTTCCTCTATCTCCTATCATTTGTATTTCATCTATGATTGCCACTTCATCTGTGAAAGAATAATGTTATGAAATCTTGTTTAACTAGCAAACACCATTGCGAGAGTCATTACAAATACAAATCTATATCATCAATAGTTCGTCTTAGATGTGATAACTCATGGCCAGGATTACATTTCATTCAACATTATAAGATGAACAACCTGAATAACTTACACTTATTATTTAGAGAAGTCATTTCAACTGTACATGCAACATGACCAGACGGTGTTAATTCGGTTTCTTCTAACAAATAAGGTTCGACATCTGATGTCTCTATGTCATTATCATCTGTACCATTTATTAAGGTGTTGTATAATGAAGCGTGCCTTCTTTCTTCTCCTGTTACCAGATCACAGGGTGTGCCCTGGAAATGCAAGTGTATATTGCAGCACACAATTCAAATTCATTCACATTAATTTCAGTTTTAATCCCCAATAATGAACATTGTATTAATTTTTTTTTGTTGCCGGAATCAAAGTACTTTACAATGCTTTAAGAATTACAGTAAAAGCTTATTAGCGATTTTGTCATTCGCGGATTTAATAATGCTACCCAATTCCTATATTCGCAGTTAGAGATTTATTTATTTGCGGATCTAATCGGTACATTGGTAAAACACAAAGGAGTTAATTGAAAAAAAAATTTTTTCGTTAAATTAACGCTTGGGCCGATTGTGCCTCTCTATCGCTTGTGCCGCGCTCTTGCTTGCATGCTCATGTGAAACGTGACACTTTTTCGTGCGTGCAATCGGTGTTCATCAATTTATAAGACGCTATCATGTCGAAACGAAAATGTATATGTACATACTATAAACCCACATTTATAATATCTGATAGTCAAATATATAGTAGTAATACCTAACAGCTATCCCTAAATTACCTAGGTTTTAAAAGTATTCAATTTATGATATACATATTACACTTACACTTTTATTTGATTTATGATATATCTCAGTCGCTAGTAACTTTAAGGGACCACAGTACACACCAGATTTCGATTTTAGGAATCTCTCCATTGCATGATAAGTTTTTCCTGAATTTGTGGGACCTGCATGAAATATAATTTTGCGATCCATACTTCGAGCTTCAGGATACCTGGAATTTTATCTGAATTATTAGTGTTAGTTGAAATTAGCATTCATGCTCATCATAGTCTAGGAATAGCCCATTCAAAACAATGGAGTGCTGGAATAATGCACTGGTGCATTATTCCAGCTCTCTGACACCATGTTCAACCAGATTACCAATGCTGTTTTACAATATGCCAGTAAAAGGTAATTGGTAATTACAGTACACTGGGATAGTACTGAATGAATGCTGCTGCCCATTCTCAGCTGAATCCCTTAAGACATTTATTATGAAAAGGAGAAGTGCTTTTTTAGATTTTTTTCCCTGCCTATGCTTATAGCCTTGAGAGGCTATTTCAGCTTCTTGATATTTAGGTGAGGTCATGGGGCTGAAACCGGAGTGCTGCTAACACTGGCCCATTTTCAGGGGCAGTGCTATGCAGAATCTACCACCGGATCGCAAATACGACCCACTGAGAAGATCCAGCGAGATCAGTGAGCTGTGTCTATGGGTTAATCTACTCATCCAGCCCTTCGTTGCAAGTGTCAAGTTCGTCGAAGACAGTGAACGGTGCTTGCGGTACGTAAAAGCACCGTTAATGGATCAGAGGGATCCATAATGACACATTTCTACTGATTTTGACAGTCAAATTATTATTCAGGTGATTCACTATTTAAGCTATTTACTTTAGTTAGAAATCTTTTACGTGAGTAAGTTTTATTAGCACTAGAATATTTACCAGTTTGCTGGTGTTCTCAAATCTGATATCTTTTTCAAGTCTTCCAAACAGTCAAGGTGCGGAAATGCTCGTCTTGCATGCCTCAAGAAGTATGGAAACAAATCATCAACATGTCCTGCACCTAAAATGGATATTTAAAACATTTATTGCCCTTGTAGGTAGACAAGTATAGGGCCCACCTGATGGTGAATGGTTACCGTCGCCCATGGACAATGTCAACCAATGAGGTTGGTCCCTAGGCATGGTAGAACCAAAATAGCCCATCAAGCAACTGGCAAATAGAAAGGCAAAAATGAAATGAGACTGAACTGCTTTGATTCATTCACAGAGTAAGAGACTCATACTAATTGGACTAAATAAGCACATTTAGGATGTCATGTATAATCAAAGTAACAAAATGTGTAACAATAATGTTCAGAGACTGCAACCATATTTTGGTTTCCAGGAATCCATTCTTCATCCTTGCCAGTCCTCATCTATTAAAAACCGTTAATAGCACAAAAACATTAACACTGTTACAACTGTTGTTAATATTCTTCTATTCAGTTTTAAAAAGTAATCCAAGTTAAACATCGACATATTGGGATATTTTTTTACTGAGGTTTGCTATAGACATCTAGATTTATTTATTAAGCAGTATCTAATAGCAAAATAAAATCAACGAATGGGAGTTTACACTATATAAATTCAGTTAACCTTACCTTGAAGTATATCACTGATCGTAATATGTAAGTCTGGTGGTAAATCATGTTCTAAACAATGCCGTCTGAATGAAAGGAAAGCTTGATGTAACAATTGATCATCCAATCCATTTTCTGAAGCAAGCACTCTGATTTCAGGTTTTTGGTAAAATTTGTTAAGAATTTTTAACAGGTCTTGTTTTTTTAGACGTCCTGTAAATTCTTCCCCAATGTTTATGTCATCGGAGTTTGGTTTCACTGGCACTGGCACAAATAAAGCAGAAGGATTCCGATCATGTTTTTTAGTTCTTACCAAAATATAACCTATACCGGCGGGTTTGAGTTTACGGGCGCACAAGATATTACATCTGAGATTTGATACATTAAGTTGTAATTTTTCTACATTATGAAGGGCTAATATTCTGGAAAACCCTTTATACATTTTGAAATAAATAAAAGTAAATTGACTAAGAATTTATGTCGTTTTTGTCACATTCCGATAGCCCAGTGCTGCCAAATTTCAGTCGTTTTTTTTTTAAGAGATTTTATGACCTGGTAACTAAGACCTTTAAGTTATGTCTTATTTTACATAATATTCTTAATTTTATGAAAAATGATAATATGGAGTGAAATGAAATGAAGATGATTAATTTGACACATTAATCAACTGGGATGAAATTTAATGAAATGAGATGATATAGGATGAAATATAATCGCAATAAAATGGTGGTCATTTACTGAGATTTTTTCAGTGGACTTTTTGGAGGAACCCGAGAAGTTACGTCCAGCAGCTTTGTTTCATTTTCCCACATTTGTGCACTTTCACAGATATTAAACAGTTAATAAACCACCGTTATTACACATTTAAACCTGAAGAAACACTAAATAGACAAAATAAGACAAATCACACAACTTCACTCCTCGCGTTCCCGCCAAAAAGTCCCAATTTCAGTGGTAGGTAATTTAAGCCATAGATTATACACATAATATACTTAAGCAATGTCAAAATGTCATAGTACCTACGTGACGATATTAATGATAATAATCACTGAACTACTTTAAATTTCAAATATATACGAAAATATATAATACCAAAATACCAAATTTAGATTTAGAACTCATTATTTTATCCCGTCGTACAAACCGATATTAAATTAACTCACTTTTTGATACTGGTGGTAGGACCTCTTGTGAGTCCGCGCGGGTGGGTACCACCACCCTGCCTATTTCTGCCGTGAAGCAGTAATGCGTTTCGGTTTGAAGGGTGGGGCAGCCGTTGTAACTATACTTGAGACCTTAGAACTTGTATCTCAAGGTGGGTGGCGCATTTACGTTGTGGATGTCTATGGGCTCCAGTAACCACTTAACACCAGGTGGGCTGTGAGCTCGTCCACCCACCTAAGCAATAAAAAAAAAAAAAACGTAAAAGACCATTTAATTTGATTAATGCTATGTACCTAGTCATGTAGCGTTCTATTAAAATTTATAGTACTATCGATTTATAATTCTACGGAGATCAAATAAGTTAACGATTATACGCCACCGCATTCCTACCAGAGCAAAAGGTAGTGATTATATACTCTTTGAGAGCTAATAAAATTATTGTCCGAAAATTGACAAACCGTACAACGGAATTTCAAGTTTCGTATCTATGTACATATCTATAAACGGAACAGTTTTAGCTTTGTAGAACTTGAGACAACGAATGAAGATAAATTTTGTGAAATACAATACCAGTGCTTCCAAATGCGGGTTTTAATGAAAAGCTACACGCTCGCTGGAAAAAAGTCCTACGTTTTTGGCTGAAACGTTAGGAGTGAAGGGTTATTTTATTTTTATCATGCAAACATGAAATGGTGTTGAGGGAGCTCATATAGAGTCCCTTCTTTATTTCGTATCGTCGTGTTTTATGTAATTAACACCACAGTTGGAACAATATAAATTTTATTGATATAGCGGCATAAAGTAATTACATTAAATTAGTTATTTAACACTTTATAAATTATTTTCATGTTTTTCATATTTGGCGGTAAAAAGGTCTCCTGTCACAGACTATATCCTTTTTCCCACATCTCGTGCGTTCCGGCTTACGCATAATAAAACGCCACAGTGTCATATCAAATTCTTAACCGCTTAGCTCAAGTAAAAATGTAGGATAGTAAGAAATAGCTGAAGGTCATTTTTGAAATTGATCAAAATAGTCGTACTTCTCAGGTTGTCGTAGTTGTATTTCTAAAAAAATACTTCCATTATTTAATATATTTTTACTATATTTTTTTATCTCACAATTCATGTTAGATGAATTAATTTAAATTTATTTTTAATATCATAGAAATGGCAGTGGCTTTTTAACTTTTCACTGCCATTTTTTTCATCCTTTAAAAAGGACACATTAAAAAAATTTGGCTTTAATGACAAGAAACCACGCCGTAAGGTTAGAAAGATTAAAAAAACTCACAAAATAATTTGACATGAGAATTGTTAGTTCCAGTGACATATGACATATTAGTGGAACGGACACGAAGGCGAATAGTCGGAAATTACATTTTTTCAAGAATAAATTGTAGTGCTGAGTGCGCTTATTTCAATTCACATGATAGAAATCGCAAAATACGCAATAACCGAACATTATAACACTGGGATTGTGACTTAATAAAGATATTGAATATCAATATGGGTAAAGCAAAAAAGGGCAAGAAGAATCAAACCACTGAAGAGGGGTGAGCGAAATCTATCTTGGCATATGTTTTCTATGAAGTTTGCCAAGCACTGCGATGATATCTAACGAATTTGTGTGTGTTTTAGCGACAGCGATATTGAAACGACAAATATCAGCAATGCGAAGCCGGTTCAGAAAGTAAAAAAGTGAGTCGATTAGTATTTTGTAGGTTAGAGTGCTGGTCATTGCCACACATAACAGCTGTTTTCGGTAATTCATCTTGAAACATGTATAACTTCGTTAGTTTACTGAACTTTTATTTCTTTCTTTTTTTAACATTAACATGACCATGGTATATTTTGCAAATAATTGTATTTTGAATTGTTCCTTTCTTATAAAAAAGTTAGAACTACAGTTACGAAAACATCATGTTATTTTAGAATTGTTGATTCTGATGAAAGTGAAGAAGAAAAACCTAAGGCAAAAACAAAATCGAAAAAGTCAATTGATGAAGATGTAAAGGAAGTCACAAAGAATTTAAAAAATGTATCCGTAACAAACAAGTCTCAAAAGAAAAAAGCTGATGTAACTAGTGAAGGTGAGTCTTATCCTAAATCAAACATAAATGTAATTAATGCAAAATTGGGGAACTTGTTCTTAAGTATATTATTATTCTTTGATCCAAATAAAATGTCATATTATTACTTAGCTATCATCTTACCTATTTTATGTAAATGATACTATGCCAATAATCTTTCCAATTTTCGTGTCTTATCTAAGCTTGCTGTAAATTTCAGTCTTATTTGATTCTGATAATTATCATTATGAGTTAAAACTTTACAGTTTCAAGCTCTCAGAGAATGTCTGAAGTTAAATAAATTAAAAAAATGTGGAGGAATGGGTGGATCTCATCTGCACCCTTCTGTTATAAATTGATTGTGACATGAATGCTGAAACCTGAGTTCAAAGTTTCAGTTGCATTGTATAATACCTGACTTACTCTGCAAACTGAATGTATATTTGCTTCATGGCAGAATCAGTTATGATGGTGGAGAATACCACTGCAGGTAGATTAAGACTTGCTTAATTATAATATTATCTATTATTAGTTCATTAAACTTGACTGTTATATACTATTAGAACTTATATGTACAACATATCTGTAATCTTATACCTTTAAACGAGAAATTCTTGTATATATATATATAATCTGAATCTCGGAAACGGCTCCAACGATTTTCATAAAATTTAGTATACAGGGGATTTCGGGGGCGATAAATCGATCTAGCTACGATTTATTTTCAGAAAATGTTGATTTATTCGTGTTTTCAATTAACGATAATCAACTTTATGACTCTTCCCAACATCTATTGGTGAATAATAATACTATTTTTACTGCTTTAAAGACACAACAAGATGACGTTATAAAAAAAAAAGCTGAGCAAAGCTCGGTCATCATCTAGTATTAATAAAACTAGAAGATAAAATAAACTCCAGAAGCATTGTTTCAGTGATATAGAATTTCAACAAATTTATAAGCAAAGTTTTAATTGTTTCTTCAAGTAAAGGTTTTTATTATAATAAGTGGCTGTGTTTTAATTTAATTAGAGATGAAACAGCAAATCTAATCAATTCCCTAATTTAACTAATAGGCACAATAAGTCAGTGGAACAGTGGTATGAACAGTGGTATTAAATCTTGCACAATTATAGCTATATGTTACTTGACAATTTTGTGTACTAATTTGCAAATCCTAATTACCACAAATACTAATACCAATTTGTAGTATTTGTGGCTTCTTATAAAGAAATTCAAATTTATTTCCACTTTCACTTATCTTCCAAATATAAACTGACCCTTTTGGAAAATGGGAATTTTTTATTCACTAAATCAGTTTGATTTTCCTGTTTCAATAAAGTAATGAAAATGATTGTTTACTCAATAATGTTTGTATTGATGCAGATGAGTCAGATAGTGAACTAGAAGTGAAACCTAAAAAGGGAAAGAAAAAAGATGAAAAGAAAAGTGTCTTTTCTTTATTAGAAATAGAGGATGACGTCTCCCCACCTGAAGCACCTATGTCGTCTGAAGATGAAAAACCGGTCCAGAAGAAAGCTGCACCAGAAAAGAAAGAAACCACCGGAAAAAAAGGCAAGAAAGCCAAAAGAAAGAAGGATGATAGTGATGATGATATTGAAAAAGTCCTTGCTGAATTAGAAATGGAATATGCTGGTGTTAAAAAGGAACCTACTCCTGCTCCAGAATCTGCCCCAAAACCTCAAGAACCTGTTGAAGAAAAACTTAAAACAAAAAAGAAAGGTAAAAAGGATGAACCCAAAGAAGAAATTGTAGAGGTAAAGGAGGCTGATGATAATAAAAACGATAGTGAAAATGAAATTGATGTTAAAGTTAAAACAGCTGCTCAAAAGAAAAAGGAAAAAAAAGAAAGAGAAAAGTTGAAGAAACAAGAAGCCAAAAAGAAAGAAAAAGATCATGAAGACCGAAAAGAAGTTGGTGAAGGAAAACAAAAGGCAACTGAAAAAATAGAACCTAAGCCCATTGAAGAACCTAAAGAAGAACTTATACCTCCTTCAGAAGATAAAGAGGAAGGTGATACTCCTGCCGCTGAAGGAAAGAAAAAGAAAAAAGGTGAAAAAGAGAAAGAAGATAAGGGCAAGAAGGGGCCAACAAAAAAAACTATTGCTGCTATGCAAGAAGCATTGAAGAAAGTTAAAGAAGAAGAGGAACGTTTACAAAAAGAGGAAGAAGAAAGATTAAAGCAGGAGGAAGAGCGTGAGCAGCAGAGGTTAGAAGCTATTCGATTAGAGAAAGAGAAGAAAGAAAGAAAAAAGCAAAAGGAGAAGGAGAGAAAAGAAAGACTTAAAGCTGAGGGTAAACTACTTACTCCTAAACAAAAGGCTGAGAAAGCTAGAGCTCAAGCTTTGTTAGAATCATTAAAAGCTCGTGGTGTTGAAATCGGATCAACTGAAAAGAAACCACCTAGACCTGGAACAAGGGTTAAACCTGGAAAACTTAAAAGTCAAATGTCGCAAGATGCCCCACTGACTCCCATGGAAGAGAAAAAAGTTGAACTTGAGATTGTTGATGCTAAGGTAAATTTTAATTAAAACATTTCATTTCGATTTTCTTAACTCAAATAATACTATGCAAATTTAATTTTTTGGAAAACCGAGATGAGCTTTATTCAAAGAAAATTGAATTTTAATTACACACATATATNACTTAAAAGTCAAATGTCGCAAGATGCCCCACTGACTCCCATGGAAGAGAAAAAAGTTGAACTTGAGATTGTTGATGCTAAGGTAAATTTTAATTAAAACATTTCATTTCGATTTTCTTAACTCAAATAATACTATGCAAATTTAATTTTTTGGAAAACCGAGATGAGCTTTATTCAAAGAAAATTGAATTTTAATTACACACATATATATGTACATATATACTACTCAAATTTCAGTAAAACACATTAAACAAAGACATTGAAAGTCATACCAAGAAAAAAAAAAACCTACTAAGTAACCTAATTAAAATTTCTTATACAGCAGGAAGAACTCCAAAAAGTTGATTCAGAAAAAAAAGAGTCAGAAGTAGATTTAGTGAAAGATTCTTGGGATGCTGAATCTTCTGAAGATGAGACAGAGCCCGAAACAAAACAAGAATCTGTGACTCCAGTCAATGCAAAGAAGCCAGGCACGCCCGAACCTAAATCGGTTAGATTTTTTATTTTTATTTTTTATTGCTTAGATGGATGGACGAGCTTTCAGCCCACCTGGTGTTAAGTGGTTACTGGAGCCCATAGACATCTACAGCGTAAATGCGCCACCCACCTCGAGATATAAGTTCTAAGATCTCAGTATAGTTACAACGGCTATCCCACCCTTCGAACCGAAACGCATTACTGCTTCACGGCGGAAATAGGCGGGGTGGTGGTACCTACCCGTGCGGACTCCCAAGAGGTCCTACCACCAGTAAATTTATAGAATAGTATAGTTATAAACGGTTCCTCCGATCTTATATAGAGCACCAGAAGTATCAGAGCATAACAGATAAGATGTCCAGTGTACTCATATCGAGTAACGCAATTATATCGGTATTCAAATCCCATGGGCATGTTCCAATTTTTCTAATGAAATATGTTTGTACCTCATGTCCATCAATAACTTAATAATATGGTACCAAGGTACCAGGTACCAGGTACTTAAATAACATTGTTTTATAAAAATTTGTACTACACAAATATTAATCTGCATAATTACAAAACAAATCACACATGTTATGATGTCTGTAAGCTCTGGTGACCATTTGGTGGATACTGAGTTCATTCACCCATCTAAGCAATTAAACTATAATACTATCAAAATTATAAATATAATTTGTGAAATATAATCTCAAAGAAATCTCAAACTTCTTTACAGAAGGATGATGATGAAGAGGAAAGTTCTAAAGATGAAGATGAAAGTTCAGACGAAGAGACCAGCTCCGATGAAGATGATGAAGACACAAAGAGGACCGATGCAGAAAAGAAAAGAGAAATAGTATTAAAGAGATTAGAGGTGGGTTTTTTATTACTTGTGAGGATCTGAAGTTGATTTTTTTTGTACAATTCGTAAATTGAAATACTCCATTTAGCTTAATGCAAATATTTTGATCCAGGGTTCTCTAACTGTAGATAGTTATAGATTTGTAGAAACATGCGAGAATAGTAGATCTCACAAAACTCGACAGCAGAAGAATAAATTCGACTTTTTTTGGGATTTATAAATTACATTCAATCAATTATTGTAAGAAACCTTACACAAATACACTAGAACTGATTATAAATTAAATTTAAGATTTACGATTTGGAAATCCGACATCAATAGTATGTAGCCTTCGACTCGTCATTTTAAATTATATAGGTCGTATATCACAATAAACTTTAAATTGTTTTCAACATCATTTTCATTTTTTTTAATCAATCTAATCCTAGGACTGTCTATCTGCCAACTGTATAACGTGTTAAACTTTGATAAACAATACTAGCGGACCCGACATACGTTGTCCTGCAAAAATTCATTCAAGTCGAGCGGTTTTTTTTTACTGCTTTGATGGGTGGACGAGCTCACAGCCCACCTGGTGTTAAGTGGTTACTGGAGCCTATAGACATCTACAATGTAAATGCGCCACCCACCTAGTCCCACCCATCGTTTAGTTGTAGTATAGATAAATAACCTAGATACCGACTGCAGCGCCACCTGCCGGGCTGATTTGTGAATCTAAACCATCAAGGGTGCCACCCGAACGCATAAAAAAATCATTCAAATCGGTCCAGCTGTTTAGGAGGAGTTCAGTGACAAACACACGCACAGAAGAAATATCTATATATTAATACGTGAAGCAAAAACTTTGTATCCCTTTTTACGAAAATTGCGCGGACGGAGGAGTATGAAATTTTCCACACTTAAAGAGAATATAGAGAAGGAGTGCACAATGCTAATATTTTTTTTAAATAATGCATAAAAGATACCGTAAACAATAAAGAAAAAATTACACACACTACATACCATGTATTTGACGAACACACGCATGCATACTATTTATTGTCAAACTTTTGTTCTTGACGTCTGTTGTCAAATTGAGAATAGATTAAATATTGTTTGTCTTTGTTAATATTTTTTATAGTGTAGTCTTGGCAAAAGTTGTGATTGTAGAAGTTTAAAATACAATCTTAATAGTGTACAAACCTACAATTCCAATTAATTATAGTCGAATTTCGACTACTGCGGGACCTCTAGTATATATAAAGATTTGGTAACCATTTGTTCTAACAGAAACGTCGTCAAGATAACGAAGCAAACAGAGTCAACAATCCATTACGTGCGGCCGTCGTATGTGTCCTCGGTCACGTAGATACAGGAAAAACCAAGATTTTGGACAAACTTCGAAGGACTAACGTACAAGACGGCGAGGCTGGTGGCATCACTCAACAGATTGGTGCAACTAATGTTCCCATTGAGAATATCAAGGAACAAACAAAACACGTCAAAGGGGTAAGACGATTTTTACAATTGTTTTTTAAGTTATATCATAAATTTTGGTTTATTTATGTAATTTTTTTTTTATATTGTACTAGTGAAATTCGCTTACGCTCCGGACTGCTCTCCAAATGTATGAAATACACACATTTGATGAACTGCACATGCGCCACCTATCGTACATAAACCGTCTATAATTTTTTCTTACAATTAGTGAATTAGGTACTTAGAAATCCACATATTATAAACACAATATGCAAAAAAAAAAACTAGGTATTTTCATTAACAAAAAAGTATAGTAATGTTTATCATTGAAAAAAAGGTAATTTTCTTTTTTTGGTGTTGGGATGGTTGGACGAGCTTACAACCCACCTGGTGTTAAGTGATCACCGGAGCCCATAGACATTAACTATTACATAAAATGCCGCCACCCACCTTGAGGCATAAGTTTTATGTCTTAGCTTTTTACAGTATAGCTTTCTTCAAACCGAAATGCATTACTGCTTCACAGCAAAACTAATTTACTTTATTTACTAAGCTGATATCTCTTTTTTGCAGTAATATTTTTGTGTTATTTCAGGTAAGTGAAATAGCTTTCAAGTTGCCTGGACTACTCATCATCGACACACCAGGCCACGAGTCCTTCAGTAATTTAAGAAGCAGAGGATCATCACTCTGTGATATTGCTATCCTTGTAAGTATGAATTTTGATATAATTTGTACAAAATATTGGCATTTCATTTATTCTGACATGTTAGAGAAATTTACTGTAGTTGAATAATGTTGATCCTTAGTATTAATAATAGTAGAGTCTATAATCAAGTCAAAAACTTATCAAAATTTTTGAGATTTTTTTCTATACTTATTAACTATTTATATTAGTTTTTTTTTTGTATGAAAACTAAAATATTCTTTTCAATCCTCAGGTAGTTGACATAATGCACGGATTGGAACAGCAAACTATTGAGTCTATCAATTTACTGAAACAGAAGAAGACACCGTTCCTGGTGGCCCTGAATAAGATAGATCGTTTGTACGATTGGCAGAGTGCTCAACGTAAAGATATAAGGGATATATTGAAACTGCAGCAGCCAAATACTCAGCTGGAATTTGAAAAACGCAGTAAAGATGTAATGTTGCAATTCGCTGAACAGGTAAGTTGATAATAGAACTAGACACTGTAAAATAATCTTTCATTTGCAGTAATTTCAGAGCTTATCTGAAATCATACGTTGTACAGTATGGAAGGAATAGGAAAATCTTCCGGAATTCAAACGGTAACAAATATAACATTTCCGTTGAGTTAAGTTGGATTAGTCAGTAAATTTTTAGCAGTACCTAACTCAGCCCGACTAAACAACGGGCTGGTAATATGACGAAATGAAGTCTAAGTACTTCGGTTGTAACTCCGAGGTTTTGGAACGAAGTTCCTTATCACGCGTTGTGAAAGGGGGCTAGACGGAAAAAATTCTTACGAAAAGTTGTCACGACACTTTTTGCTATAAATTCTTACAAAAAGTTGTCACGACACTTTTTGCTATAAATTCTTACGAAAAGTTGTCACGACACTTTTTAGATCCGTCATTCTGACCAATCAACGTATAGGCGCTTATCGCGTGACATTGCTCGTATCCGATTGGTCTGCGTAATGAGTACTTACAGTTTCTCGAGATAGCGTTTCAACAATAGTAATTTAGTTCATAGTATTGTTTTTTTTTTCTTCATAATGCCGTAATTTATTATTATAACTTAAAAAAAAAATTACAATTCCTTCACTAATTAATCGAAAGGAACTTCGTTCCATCCGGGTGTCCTTTCACACCTCTGAAGTTTATTTATTTATTTTTTATTGCATATGTAGGCAGATGAGCATACCTGATGGTAAGTGGTTACCGCCGCTGATGGACGTCAGCAACGACAAAGGGAAAAGCCAAGCCGCTACCATAAACACATTATGTCACTTCACACCCGATCACAATGCATGTTACTTGTAATATTATCAATATACTGGGTGTTAGGAGACCGCTTCCGAAAACGAATACAGACGATAGTATTAATGACACCTTTGATGATGGGACGGAAAAAAATCGATCTTGACTTGAAAAAAATTATATTCTTAAAACGTTTTATTAGCATTATTTACGCTCCATCATGTTAGTACGGCTAAATGAAACGATATTTTCATATAAAATGCGTTATTAGTAATGCTTATAGTAATGCATATAAAATGCATTATTAGTAATGCTTAGTAATTATTTTCTAAAAAAGCCAGCAATGAAACACAAAATCAAAAACAGCTGATGCTCGGATCAACGAACGCCCGAGCGCGGCGCGGCGCAGACTCGCGCGATCGCACTAACACTTATTTACAACATTTGTCTAAATAGCTCCATCTTCAAAGGTGTCATTAGTACTATCATCTTTTATCTCTTTTCAGTATACAATACATTGATAATGTTACAAGAAGTATACAGTTCAATATTTACTTGTTTTGTTGTGTTGAGTAAATAATATAATAGACAATAATATAATCATGGTTTTTTTTTATTTTTATTGCTTAGATGGGTGGACGAGCTCACAGCCCACCCGGTGTTAAGTGGTTACTGGAGCCCATAGAAAGTATGTATAGTACTTATATGGAAGCTACAGTATCATCAATGATAATAGATGGCGTGCAAATCGCTTTAACTGACAAATGTATTATAAATCAAAATTATAATACATACGAGTAATACGCGTCACCTATTTCTAATTTACAATTTAAATTTTGTAGTTATTATGAAACATATTTTTGCAGGGCTTAAACGCAGCTCTGTTCTACGATAACCCGGATCCGCGTACGTACGTGTCTCTGGTGCCGACATCGGCTGTGACCGGCGAAGGTATGGGCAACCTGTTGGCGATGATCATCCAGGCTTGCGAGGGACCACTGCACAAGCGACTCATCTTCTCGCAGCAGCTGCTCGCAACTGTACTCGAGGTAAGGAGCTTTTAAATTGATTTATGTGTATAAATAAATATGTGTATGTATCTATCTATCATTGGGTTCAATTTGATTTTATTTATGACTGAAATAGATATATACAGTGTGTTGTTAGCTTCGGAATAAAAAAACAAAAAAATTCGTTACATTATAATCATTTTTTCTTACACTATTTTTAATTCAAATTTATTAAAATTTATTTTCTATTTTTTAGTTGGATTTTCTATAAAAGCGTATTTTGTTAGTTTTTTAAACTATTATTTATTGGTCATTTTTTAGGTGAATTTCAAATTTTTCAATATTTTTTTCGCATTTTTTTTTTAAAATTGAATTGTCGTCGGTCCTTATAAATTTCAAGTTAATCTGACGTTTTGAAAGGGGTCAAAATCATGTTCAAAGATTCCGTTACAAACATACATACGTCTGAAGAAAATAAAAGCGTATTAAAAAATTAAAAAATGTGTCCAGGTGAAAGCGATCCCCGGCTTGGGAACAACCATAGACGCGATCCTTATTAACGGTACTCTGCACGAGGGCGACACGATGGTACTAGCCGGCACCGACGGACCCATCGTCACACAGATCCGGTCCCTCCTCATGCCGCAACCCATGAAGGAGCTGCGAGTTAAGGTATGTCTACACTCTTCTTTGCTCTGTACTCCTTACGAATCGATTTGATTTAGAGCTCGGGGACGTTACGATAATTGTATCGAAAGGCAGTGAAATCGATTATAAATAATGTCTTAAATCTTTGTCGCTTTACTTTTAGATATCAAAGTGTATTCTATACTCAATCAGACTTGGTTTGAAACAAGGATTTGTGTGTGTGTTTCGTGTGTGGGTGGGTGTGTGTATGTGTGTGTTGTGTGTCGTGTGTGTGCCATCATCGATTTTAACGTAGTCATTACCACTGTCAGAGGTTAAAATTGTTAAAATCTTAATGTCGATTTATCTGATAACGATCTGTTTTTTTTGCGGGGTGCCTTTTTGAATTCCAACGTCATGTATTAAAATTAAATATGTAAAATGTTTGAGTGAAATGGGGGCTTCAAAAAGGGGCCAGCTGTGAGTAGCAAATTACAACTCCAAAAATTCGCTCAAAATAGCACTAGCGTAGCATGTTTTTTTTTTATTTTTACATTTTCCTAGATAGGTTCACAGTCCATCTGGTGCTAAGTAGTTATTGGAGTCCATAGACATCTACAACGTAAATGTACCGCCCACCTTGAGATATAAGTTCTAAGGTCTCAGTACGGTAACGGCTGCCCCACCCTTCAAACCGAAACGCATTACTGTTTCTCGGCAGGGTTAGGCAGGGTGGCAGTCGGCACTCGGCAGTTAGGCAAGCCACTTGCCCAGTGGTACCACCAGTGGATAAGCGGCCTGATAGCAGTTGCATAGGGAGGTGTGCCGATTTACAAAATTTTACCGATTAACATTTGGCGTTACCATTGAAAAATACACCGCTCGTTACGGTGGTACCCCCCTAATTGGTCGCTTTTAGTCAAACACTTTTTTCGAACACAGAGAATGTGCTCCTTACCAATCAATCCTCCATAATCAATAATATAGACTTGACCTATCTAGATAATAGAATTGAGAAACGTATTTATGAATACAGAACGCATACATCGAGCACAAAGAAGTCGTAGGAGCACAGGGTGTTAAGATCGCAGCGAAGGAACTCGAAAAGGCTATCGCTGGACTGAACTTGCTTGTCGCTCAGAAACCGGACGAAGTTGATGTTCTGAAGTAAGTTTTAACTGATACTTTTATTGCGTAGACAGGTGAACGACTCACCTGGCGGCCCTTTTAAATGCATTACTGTTGCGAAATTCTGCATAGCAGCAATGGACAGGGTGGTGGTACCTACCCGCGCGAGTTCACAAAAGTCCTATCCCTCGTCATCATCATTCTCCTGACCTTCTCCCAACATGTTTTCTCCTTCCATACTCCTCCATCATATACCATTTCTTCGCTCACTCCCCACTTACACATATCGTATTTCACGCAATACATCTATTTCTTCTTAGGTCTACCTCTTTCTCTATACCCTTCCACACTCTTAGTTAACACTCTAAGTAATGCCTGCCCTGCCTCTAGTAATGACGCAAATTATAGTTTTTTTGAACCCCTTTTTTTAGTACTCGCTGTTATTCATTAATCATAGAAGTTATTTGTAAGTTTGAGTTTAGTATATATCGCATTAAAAAAATGCTTCTGCCTGCAAGATTCGATCAGTTCAGCAGGCGTCTTATCCTTTAGGCCACTATAATATCTATCGTCGATTCGTATGGAATCGATTTTGTATAAAATACCTTACTTTTAAGTCCGGCATCAGAATAATTTAATTACGTAATTAGAAACACAGACGCTAAACGAAGGAATAAAATGGAATTTATTTAATATAGATTTAATGAAACGGTATCACGTTTACAAAGTATCAGGTTTTTTCTTGGACGATGAACAAAACCCTCGAGTGATTATGTTGTTTCTATCTAGACAAATATAGCATCTATTGATTCTTATTATTTATTGGTTCATGCTAATCCTTGATTTACATTATGTGCAGTGTTCCGTCTCCCTTTTTATATAATTGAAGACATGAGTGGATGAAGGGGTTAAGTACCATTTTTAAGATTTTTGAGTTTTTACATTGAATGAAGGTGTTTTTTTTATTGCTTAGATGGATGTACAAGCACCTGGTGCTGAGCCCACCTGGTGTTAAGTGGTTACTGGAGCCCATAGACATCTACAACGTAAATGCGCCACCCACCTTGAGGCATATTAAGTTCTAAGGTCTCAAGTATAGTTACAACGGCTGCCCCGCCCTTCAAACCGAAACGCATTACTGCTTCACCGCAGAAATAGCCAGAACGGTGGTACCTACTTACCCGTGCGGACTCACAAGAGGTCCTACCACCAGTAATTACGTAAATTATAATTTTGCGGGTTTGATTTTTATTACGAAGTATGTGCTTGTAAACCATATTAGACCTTAAATTTCTGGGTTTAAAGGCTATTTTTAGAAACAGCATGTGTTGAAGGAGTTACGTACGAAGAAAAAGTAGAAGTAACAAAAGTTAGTTGGCTGTTTTCTCAAAATTAACAAATTGTATCATATCCCCTTCATCCACTCATGTCTTCAATTCACGCTCAACAAAATATCCTCGGACGATGTTGTCGAATTTAAATCAATTTAAATTCAATGTATAATATTTTCGGAGTTCAAAAACCCTGAATTCTAAATTATTTCGGCGAATCGCTATGTTTTTCATTGTAGAAATAGTATTTTTTTTGTATTGCTTAGATGGGTGGACGACCTCACAGCTTGCCTGGTGTTAAAAGGTTACTGGAGCCCATAGACAACGTAAATGCGCCACCCACCTTGAGATATAAGTTCTAAGGTCTCAAGTATAGTTACAACGGCTGCTCCACCCTTCAAACCGAAACGCATTACTACTTCACGGCAGATATAGGCAGGGTAGAGGTACTTATCCGCGCGGACTCACAAGAGATCCTACCACCAGTAATTACGCAAATTATAATTACGCGGGTTTGATTTTTATTACACGATGTTATTCTTTCATCGTGGAAGTCAATCGTGGGATTCGAACACCGGTGCATCGCTCAATACGAATGCACCGGACGTCTTATCCTTTAGCCCACGACGACTTCTTTAAAATTTGGTATTCATATTTAATTCAGGGAGGAGGTGGCTAAAGAATTGAAATCAGCCCTGTCGTCTATAAAACTATCCGAACGAGGTGTCTACGTCCAAGCTTCGACTCTGGGTTCGCTTGAAGCTCTTCTGGAGTTCCTCAAAGCTAGCAAAATTCCGGTAAGTAATTTAATTTTTATTGCCTTCACGAGTCTACTGCATTAGAGGAGATGTGGCTTTGACCCAAAATCAATATCACGAATTCCTTTTTCATTAGGTTTTTTTTAATTACAATTATATTTATTTATTTATTTATGTACACACAAAAAAGAAGACAGTACAGAGTAATAGGAAAACTGGTCACGCGCGGATTAGTAATGGGATGCTAATGAATTATTGGGATGGCGCCACCTTTGGAGTTTGTTAGTTACTAATTACCGCGACTATCCAAAGCGTGGTTCTACCCGATCGATCACGCTTTACCGCTAGCTGCCTAGATGGCGGCACTTGTATATTGTGTGGTGCTTGGGCTTACGAAAAGCTACGTGAGCTTCGTCACCCNATACGATAACATTTAGCATGCTAGAAATGGGCTGATGGCTTTGAACTACGCCATATCTTTATGTTTTGCGACAAACGACAACTTTATAAAATCAGTGTAGCAACTTTTAAAAATCATCATATCGTTTACTTGGCAAATTCGAAGGACGAACTTGTCTTAGATTTCACCCATCTAAATCATATCATATTTGCACATAACAATACACCTACTTACTTCCCATTAAAGTATAAATTCTACAAATAAATAATACTCAACAATATTTAAAATAAAATGAGCCAAGATCGTTTATCGATAAAACCTGATAACATTGAAATCTTTTGTACAGCACTAAAGCCGCCATGTTTTGTGGCCAGATGACGTCACAGTGGCACGAAATTTTTGTTGACGTTTCATTTCCATAGGTTTCCTACTTCATTGGAAAGGAGAAAGTGTTGAAAAAACTGCGGAGAAAAATACCCACCAATCCCACCAAAATAACGCTAACGTACCAAGCGGTTTGATATAAATGTAGCAGTTGCAAAAATAGAGAAGTGTGCATTGTTAAAAAAATTAACCGAATATTTTTGTTAATTAATTGTAAATTGATTAGATTGTATTCTTCTACCCACTCATTTAAAGCTTTCCTTCGTTAAGAACGGTTACCTGGTAGAAAACTCAATTGTTGAGTTAAGCTCGCCATTTTTTATATCTTACGCAATTACTGTAATATTAACTCTGTGTACAATAAAGAATAAATTAAATTAAATTAAAGAATAAATTAAATTTTTTAGCACCATCTTTGAAAATACACCACTCGTTACGGTAACGCCACCCTAATTGGTCGATTTTAGTCAAATACTTTTTTCGAACACAGAGTAGGTATGTTCTCCTTACCTACCTACCATACCAATACCTAGCCTCTACTAAATCGGATAATCTTTACACGAAGCAAACACTTTGCACCAATTTTTACGAAAATGCGTGGACGGAGGAGTATGAAATTTGCCAAACTTATAGAGAATATATAGAGGGAGTGCAGAATGTTAATATCTTTTTAACTATGCGTGAAAAATACATTAAATCAATAAATAAATAAATATTACACACACTACCATGTATTTGATACAACACCTAAATATACTCTTTGTTTATTGTCAAACTTTTGTTATTGTTTAAAGTCTGTGGTTAAATTCAGAATAGATTAATATTATTTGTCTATAGTGTAGTCTTGGCGATATCTGTGATAATAGGAGTACAATAATAATCTTTCACAATAGAACCATAATAATTTTCAAACTTATAACTTCAATTAATTATAATCGAATCTTGACTACTTAGGTACTAAACTTTTTATTTATTTATTAGATGGGTGGATGAGGTCACGGCCCTCCTGGTGTTATATAGTTACCGGAGCCCATAGACATCTACAACGTAAATGCGCCACCCACCTTGAGATATAAGTTCTAAAGTCTCAAGTATAGTTACAACGGTTACCCCACCCTTCAAACCGAAACGCATTACTGCTTCGCACCAGAAATAGGCAGGGTGGTGGTACCTACCCGCGCGGACTCACAAAAGGCCCTACCACCGGTAATATAAATAAGTATTTATGAATACAGAACGCATACATCGAGCACAAAGAAGTCGTAGGAGCACAGGGTGTTAAGATCGCAGCGAAGGAACTCGAAAAGGCTATCGCTGGACTGAACTTGCTCGTCGCTCAGAAACCGGATGAAGTTGATGTTTTAAAGTAAGTTTTAACTGATACTTTTATTGCGTAGACAGGTGAACGACTCACCTGGCGGCCCTTTTAAATGCATTACTGTTGCGAAATTCTGCATAGCAGCAATGGACAGGGTGGTGGTACCTACCCGCGCGAGTTCACAAAACGCCCTCCCCCTCGTCATCATCATTCTCCTGACCTTCTCCCAACATGTTTTCTCCTTCCATACTCCTCTATCATATACCATTTCTTCGCTCACTCCCCACTTACACATATCGTATTTCACGCAATACATCTATTTCTTCTTAGGTCTACCTCTTACTCTATACCCTTCCACACTCTTAGTTAACACTCTAAGTAATACCCTGCCTCTAGTAATGACGCAAATTATAGTTTTTTTGAACCACTTTTTTTAGTACTCGCTGTTATTCATTAATCATAGAAGTTATTTGTAAGTTTGAGTTTAGTATATATCTCATTAAAAAAATGCTTCTGCCTGCAAGATTCGATCAGTTCAGCATGCGTCTTATCCTTTAGGCCACGATCATATCTATCGTCGATTCGTATGGAATCGATTTTGTATAAAATACCTTACTTTTCAGTCCGTCATCAGAATAATTTAATTACGTAATTAGATACACAGACGCTAAACGAAGGAATAAACTGGAATTTATTTAATATAGATTTAATCGAGTGATTATGTTGTTTTTATCTAGACAAATATAGCATCTATTGATTCTTATTATTTATTGGTTCATGCTAATCCTTGATTTACATTATGTGCAGTGTTCCGTCTCCCTTTTTATAGCGTATAGTTGAAGACATGAGTGGATGAAGGCGTTAAGTACCATTTTTAAGATTTTTTAGTTTTTACATTGAATAAAGGTGTTATTTTCATTTATTGCTTAGATGGATGTACGAGCACCTGGTGCTGAGCCCACCTGGTGTTAAGTAGTTACTGGAGCCCATAGACATCTACAACGTAAATGCGCCACCCACCTTGAGGCATATTAAGTTCTAAGGTCTCAAGTATACTTACAACGGCTGCCCCGCCCTTCAAACCGAAACGCATTACTGCTTCACGGCAGAAATAGGCAGGATGGTGGTACCTACCCATGCGGACTCACAAGCGGTCCTACCACAAGTAATTACGCAAATCATAATTTTGCGGGTTTGATTTTTATTACGAAGTATGTGCTTGTAAACCATATTAGACCATAAATCTCTGGTTTAAAGGCTATTTTTAGAAACAGCATGTGTTGAAGGAGTTACGTACGAAGAAAAAGTACAAGTAACCAAAGTTTGTTGCCCGTTTTCTCAAAATTAACAAATTGTATCATATCCCCTTCATCCACTCATGTCTTCAATTCGCGCTCAAAAAAATATCCTCGGATGATGTTGTCGAATTTAAATCAATTTAAATTCAATGTATAATATTTTCGGAGTTCAAAAACCCTGAATTCTAAATTATTTCGGCGAATATTTTTCACTGTAGAAATAGTAGTTTTTTTTTGTTGCTTAGATGGGTGGACGAGCTCACAGCCTGCCTGGTGTTAAATGGTTACTGGAGCCCATAGACAACGTAAATGCGCCACCCGCCTTGAGATATAAGTTCTAAGGTCTCAAGTATAGTTACAACGGCTGCCCCACCCTTCAAACCGAAACGCATTACTGCTTCACGGCAGAGATAGGCAGGGTGGTGGTACTTATCCGCGCGGACTCACAAGAGATCCTACCACCAGTAATTACGCAAATTATAATTACGCGGGTTTGATTTTTATTACACGATGTTATTCTTTCATCGTGGAAGTCAATCGTGAGGTTCGAACACCGGTGCATCGCTCAATACGAATGCACCGGACGCCTTATCCTTTAGGTCACGACGACTTCGTTAAAATTTGGTATTCATATTTAATTCAGGGAGGAGGTGGCTAAAGAATTGAAATCAGCCCTGTCGTCTATAAAACTATCCGAACGAGGTGTCTACGTCCAAGCTTCGACTCTGGGTTCGCTTGAAGCTCTTCTGGAGTTCCTCAAAGCTAGCAAAATTCCGGTAAGTAATTTAATTTTTATTGCCTTCACGAGTCTACTGCATTAGAGGAGATGTGGATTTGACCCAAAATCAATATCACGAATTTCTTTTTCATTACATTTTTTTTAACTACAATTATTTTTTTATTTATGTACACACAAAAAAGAAGACATAGTACAGAGTAATAGGAAAACTATGTACAAAGGCACTGCTTATTTCTTAAAGAAATCTCTTCCAGCAGACCTGCGAGAGGATTATGAGAATAATAATTAAAAGTGATGAGTTTAATTTTTTAATTGATGACTTTAATTTTGGATGTAGAAATTGCAATAAATTTTCCAATTATTATTAAATTATTTAAATTAGTAAATATATTAACTTGAATTAAAACAAGATTTATGATGACAGAAAACGTTTATTTTTTCCATGTAGTAATGTAATTTATGATAATAACTGGGAACTGATCAGGCATGGTCATCCGGCCTCAATTAAGAATTCTCCGTGTTATGAGTAACAGGGATTGATAAACATACTTATATACGTTTAAATATATACATACATATATAGATATCAAACACCCACACATAGAGCAATAATATCTGTTCATCACACAATGTTTTCCCGATGTGGGAATCGAACCCGCGACCCTCAGCACAGCAGTCCGAGGCGATAACTATTGCACTACCGAGACAGTCATATTACAATTTGATTAATAATTAGACTACTCCTCTTTTTTTTTCAGTACTCAGCCATTAGGATAGGACCGGTAGTAAAGCGTGACGTCATGAAGGCTTCCGCCATGTTGGAACATGACTCTCAATACGCGACTATACTGGCTTTTGACGTCAAGGTGAGGTCTTTCATTCATTTATTCTCATACTCATATTGACATTGAAACGGTTTACGACACTAAACACTTTTTCCTAAATGTTTATAATACTTAGTGATACTGGTTTGGTTGATTTATCCTAATGACGGAACTGGTGAATGAAATGCACGAAAATTGTAAATGGTATTCATATGAAATTTTCGAGAATAATAAATTCATATATTTTGTATACTAGTGGGTCCGATAGACGGTATCCTGTACGCACGTTTTAAATTTAAAACTTTTTTGAATAAATTGTAATAATCTGTTTGGATAAATTAAAAAATATATTTAAATATTCAATTGTGAATTTAAACCATTTTCGAACCCACTGGAACATACACATTTTTGCCACGTACCAACCGGCTTTGGAATGAGCTCCCCTACACGGTGATTCCCGAGCGCTATGGCATGTCCTTCTTCAAAAGAGGCTTGTGGAGAGTATTAAACGGTAGTCAACGGCCTGGTTCTGCTCCTGGCATTGCTGACGTCCATGAGCGACGGTAATCGCTCTCCATCAGGTAGGCCGTATGCTCGTCTGCCTACAAGGGCAATAGAAATCATCAAAATCGGTCCAGCCGCTTAGGAGAGAAGTTTACTAACATACACTCATAGAAGAATATTTTTTTCACGCTACGATTTTTAATCTCCTACTATAGTCGTATTTTTAATTAGACGAACCCAACTGACAGTAGCTAATGTCACTTTGTAAAATAATGTTGCCATATTTAAAGTAATATTGATGCGTTCACTTCTCGTTCAATCAAATGAATGAACAATGAGTGTGAATAGTTAAACATTTCAAACTATAAAAGAATATTATTTCTATTTTATAATAAAATTTTATTAAAAGGCTTCGATACTACTAGTATACATACTACTAGTAACTTATATCTTACTATAATCAGTTTTTTTTTATTTTCATTACCTACCTATAATTGTTATATTTTATACATCTATAGTTTCAACTACATGATTTATTGAAAATAGGACAGTCTTACAAGTTTTCTCGCAATGTTTTCCTTAATGTTTAAATACTCGGTATTCAGTATAGGTAGATACTATAGGAACATAATCGTCGAAAACTCGTTGGTATGTACAAAGCACGACTAAAATTCGAACCCCGTACTCGATATCGGCAGTTCGGCACACTAATTAATTACTAGACAATCGAGGTAATTTCTTTCATTCAGGAGTTTTTTCAATCATTCACTTTGTCACAACACTATTTTTATTTCATCAAAAACTGACAACACAGTAAACGTAAGTTGACTTCGTCTAATAAAAAATACGACTATAATATTACTTTGTTGAACAGATCGAACGCGACGCCCAAGAGCTAGCCGACCAGCTCGGCGTGAAGATATTCGCGGCCGACATCATTTATCACTTGTTCGACAAGTTCACGGCGTACCGGGAGGAACTCAAGCAAAAGAAACGAGAGGAGTTCAAACATATCGCGGTGTTTCCTTGCAAACTCAAGGTGTGATAAATGTTTTCATTATTTTCCGATCGAAAATAAACAGTAAGCGCGCGAGTTC
Source organism: Bombyx mandarina (assembly GCF_003987935.1). Next base: position 1,275,450 of record NW_021011501.1, read on the forward strand.
ATGTCCATTCTAAGGAATGCGGTAGTGCTGTGATCTAGTTAATTATGGTAATGTCGATAATAACCACCGATTTAGTCAACAGCCGTCAATTTGGTTTAATGTAACTTAAGGTAATTTTGCAAATTTAGAAATAAAATAAATGCGATAAATAATAACTTATTTATTTCTAAAAAAGGAAAAAATATTCTATTCCAATTTAATCAGTTATCAGATGAAAAGACTACCGACAGATCAGAGTAGTATAGTATATTTTTTTAGTAAGTTTTTTTCTACCTGAACTTGTTGGAAGCAGAGTAGTCATGGTTTATTCACAATAAAATAACACAATAGCGTTAGCGTAAATTTTCGATATCGATAAGCGCGCGTCACAACCGTCAAGGACAACACTCGACGTCAGACAAATGCGGGGAGGCGGGTGAAGGCGGGGCGAGCTGTCCCCCGCGCGTCTCCTCTCTGGCCCCGATGGACATGAACTCGCGCGCATACTGTATCTTACTGTTTTTTTCTTGGCTTTGTCCCACACTGTGAGGTCGGTGCAGCATACTTTCTGATCACATTACATATCGTCGTTGTGGCGTAAAGGATAAGACGTCCGGTGCATTCGTATCTAACGACGCGACTGTGACGGAGTTCGAATCCCGCAGGCGGGTACCAATTTTTGTAATGAAATACTTACTTAATAAATGTTCACGATTGACTTCCACGGTGAAGGAATAACATCGTGTAGTAAAAATTTAACCCGCAAAATTATAATTTGCGTAATTACTGGTGATAGGAACTCTTGTGAGTCCGCACGGGTAGGTACCACCGCCCTGCCTACTTCTGCCGTGAAGCAGTAATGCGTTTCGGATTGAATGGTGGGTCAGCCGTTGTAACTATGCTGGATTTGGTAACTATACTGGACTGGAAAAACTTGGATTTGATATGAGTGTTCATATACACGTTACAGTTGCGGTACGCAATGTATAACGTTTGCTTCGCCGATAAATATCTTTTGTTTTCTATGATTCTCTTCAATATTTTTATTTTGTTAAATGTATTTGTTGTTTTTGTAGATCCTGCCGCAGTTCGTTTTCAATTCCCGTGACCCCATCGTTGCCGGCATCATGGTCGAGGCTGGCGTAGTCAAAGAGGGAACCCCTATTTGCGTTCCCAGTAAAGAGGTAAGCTTATTACTCATTCATTCCTTCATTCATTCATTCATTCGGGGCACGGCCCGTCTAGTCCAACCGTTGATCGTTTACATTTCTTTTAGTTCAATCGAAAAAGTACCTTAATGCTTGTTACATTAGAATAACAATTTGATCGCAGTTCGTGGAGTTGGGCATCGTTACGTCGATAGAGGTGAACCACAAACAAGTGGAGACCGCTAGGAAGGGTCAGGAGGTCTGCATCAAGATCGAGCCCATACCCGGGGAGTCGCCCAAGATGTTCGGACGACACTTCGACGAGACCGATATGCTAGTCAGCAAGGTAAGTTCTTTTGTTATTGCTTAGATGGGTGGACGAGCTCACAGCCCATTTGGTGTTAAGTGGTTACTGAAGCCCATAGACATCTACAACGTAAATGCGCCACCCACCCTGAGACATAAGTTCTAAGGTCTCAGTATAGTTACAACGGCTGCCCCACCCTTCAAACCGAAACGCATTACTACTTCACGGCAGAGATTGGCAGGGTGGTGGTACCTACCCTTAACCGTCTCTAAAGATTTGTGATAGACTTCAACTACAAATCGCCATGTTAGCAGCGGGTTACACGTTGCACCTGTGAACTTGAGTTGTTGTTGTAGAATTGTGAACTTGAGTAGCCGATTAAAACTAAATTGGCTTTGAGCTAGTCCAACTATTCAAGTGAGAAAATATTCTTGCCCGACCGTTTTAAATCATCATCTTCTTAGTCATTAACCACGTTCTAGTTGGGTTCTTCAGATATTATAATATATGCTGTAAAGAGGCAATTCCCCGTGCCGAATCAAAAAATAAGCTGCAATCTTCAACAAAGCTGCTTATATAGAAATAAGCATAACTGCACACAGTACTTGTGTACTGGGTAGGTTTAGTAAAATGAAAGAATATTTCGTGAACCTGCAATGTAAATTAAACTGTAGTCCCGTCCTTCGTTTGCCTAAGTTTGCCGCTAGGGGCGCTGTTCCGATTACATACAAATGCGAGTTAACTTTTACGCTATCGAGAGCGTTAAAAAACTCGCACTAAGCAGACTGACACCACAGGTTCTACATGTGCAATATCTCCTATGATTACTTAGTAAATGTTGAGTCTGTTATCATGTTAGGAATACCGCCTTTCTAAGCAACGGGAACTCTCTCCTCATTGTGTCGATAATCCTCAATGCTGAGGGTCGCGACCTAATTGATTCTGATTGTATTATCCTGATTCTCCCTCATACACAAACAAAAAGTAATAAATGAGAATATCTTATTCATTAAATGAATTTAAATCTTGATGCGTCAGTCATTAAGTGCGAAATTCGATCACTACGCGATCGCTGGGATCCAAGATGTTATTAGAGATAAATTTTGCACTTTAACTCAAAATAAACAACAATCTTCCTTCTTTTTTTATTGCCCTTATAGCTAGACGAGCATACGGCTCACTTAATGGTGAGTGGTTACCGTCGCTCATGCACATCAGCAATGCCAGGGACAGAGCCAAGCCGCTGTCAACCGTTCGACGCAATTATAACATAATTTAATTGAAAACCCTACGTCAAAACGGTTATCGTACTGTGTTTCAGAACACGAAACTATGTCATAACAATGAGTGGCGCATTAGTATGTTTAATTAATAAGTTTATCAGTACGAGGCGCACAAAGAACGACACTGTCCATCACGAGAGCCAATTGAAGTCGGCGATTGATTAATCCGTTGGTAGCAGCCCGGGGGCAATGCAGACGGGCAGTTTCGAACGGCTTTAGTGGTGGCGAGTGTTGCATTTATCAATCAGGCTGTTATAATTCTGTACTGTTTTCGGAATGATGTATCGGTGTCTTGCCGGTGGTCATTCCCGATCCTGCAGACAGAATGGAAAGCAGTCAACGTCGCCCCAAACACGTCATTTCGGTTCCTCCCGATCCACTAAAGGTGCTTTTAGGTACCTCAAGCACCGGTCATCGTTCTCGTCGAACCCGTCGCTTGCGACGAAGGGCTCGACGAGTAAATTAACCCTCAGACACAGCCCACTGAGTTTCTCGCCGGATCTTCTCAGTGGGTCGCGTTTCCGATCCGGTGGTAGATTCTGCGAAGCACGGCTCTTGCTAGGGTTCGTGTTAGCAACGTCGTCAGGTTTGAGCCTCGTGAGCTCACCTACTAGTTAAGGTTACGCTGAAATAGCCTCTCAAGGCTCTCAGCTTAGGTAGGAAAAAAAAAGGTGGTCATATTCCGCTAGCAATATTCCTAATTTGTGCCTAACATACGCCAACGAATGACTACCACAAAAAAAAATTTGCTATAAGTTATTATATCAAAATCTCACTTGCATTAGAATAATCCCTATCCTGCTGTATTAAATTACTAAATGCCTTCGTGAAATTTGCTGGATTGTGGTTTACGCGGTTTCATAACACGTCGTTCCACGAATTCACGAAAGACTTCCAATATGAAAGAACATCAGGTAATATAAATTAAACGCGAAAACTTTTCAATTTCCGTAACAATTGGTGATAGAGCGTCTTATAAGCTCGCATGGATTGGTACCATCACCCTGTCTAATTCAGCCACGTTGCATTAGGGCGTTTCAGTTTGAAGGATGAAACAGTCTTTGTACTTTACAATTAAGAATTAGATCCACGGTCTCAAGGTGGATAGCGGAATTCAGGTTGTGATGCGTATAGGCTCCGGTAACCACTTAACACGGGAGAAATGTTATCTTTGTACCCATAACTATTTCATTCCTTTCCAATGTACATAAAAATAAATGCTTAGATGAATGAACGAGCTCACAGCACACCTGGTGTTAAGTGGTTACTGGAGCCCATAGACATCTACAATGTAAATGCCGCCGCCCACCTTATGAGTTCTAAGGTCTCAGTATAGTTACAACGGCTGCCCCACCCTTCAAACTTCAGTTCTGCCGTGAAGCAGTAATGCGTTTCAACGCATTACTGCTTCACTTAAATAGGCAAGGTGGTACCTACCTACCCGTACCTACTCACAAGAGGTCCTACCACCAGTAATGACGCAAATTATAATTTTGTGGGTTTGATTTTTATTACACGATGTTATTCCTTCACCCTGGAAGTCAATCGTGAACATTTGTTAAGTACGTATTTCGTTAGAAAAATTGGTACCCGACTGCGGGATTCGAACACTGGGACAGTCGCATCGCTAGATACGAATGCACCAGACGTCTTATCCTTTAGGTCACGACGAACAACCATATTATTAATATGTTAAAGCAAAATCCTCTTAGAATGCTTGTACGCTTTTGTTCTTAAAGGAAACAGCAAATTTTGTGTTTCATCAAAAATGTTTCTCATTGTTGTTTGCTACTTATTAAAAAAAATACGTATAGTAATCGGCAAACTTCTTGAGCAAATGACCTTGACTGCGCAGAACCGAATTTTAGATCACTGGTGGTGAGGGTGAGGCGCGACGGCAGGGGAAATCGTATCGAGCGCGTTATTGGTAGATCAGTCGAACCTTGCGTCCCGCACCGCGCCCTCATTCCGCTTGCTCCCAAAAGTACGCTTGCGTACAGTGGAAAGTCTATCGTTATTAATCGTTAAGTTATTTGTTATAATTGCTTGTGGACTTTGTTGCCATTGCTATTTGTTGAGTGTTTGTTGATTTTTTATAAAACATACACTATGCCGTGACAAACTGGTGTAGTACTTAAAAGAAAGGGTAGAAAATTTGTGTACGACGTATATTGCTTCATTATAAAACAGGGGAAGAATGATATGGAAAAATTAAAACAGACTTCGGAAGCAACAAAAACATCAGTGAGTACTGTTAGGTGCATTATTAACGAAGCTAAAGGCTCTGGCTTGCTCGCCGTGTTGCGGACTCCGGGTAAGAAAAGATCAGGGAAGAAGAAAGTTACCGGAATGGATAGTTTCGTTCAATCTGTAATAAAAAGATGTAATCATAATAACTACATAACAAGCAGCGAAACTCCGTACCGTAGAAAGGCTTCGA